>LPNX010169082.1:0-11509 GCA_001517045.1 Pseudotsuga menziesii
ACTACAGAGTAGCACTGAAGAGGTTAAAACATCCACTCTACAAGATCTCCAAGAACTCAACATCATTATTTGTCCATTATTGTAAAGGCGATGTACTAGAATATTTCCCTGGACTTGTTGATTTCACCGTGATGTTGAATGTAAATGATAAACAGAGAGGAGCACTAAGAAAGCTACAACACTTTGTAGGAAATCGAATGAGTAGAGATATAATGTCTGCAACAGTCTGCATGCATCCTTCACTTGAATGATGTTAGTTCTTGGCAATCCTAACATCATTCAAGTGAAGGATGTATGCAGACTACTGCAATATCATGATTCGACCATGAGGTACTTAGTTGAATGGAAATTGAGTTAGGTAATACTTGGCCATTAATGGAAAATCATGAATCTTATGGTTTATTCTTTGGGTCTTGAAGCAAGTACTAGGTATTTTGGTGTCCTCTTTTTTTTATTTGAACATTTTATGTCAATTTTCACTGTGTCTGATTTTTTTTTGTCCCTCTTACAATTAACATGATAAGATGACCTTTGTGGTTTAGACAGTTGGTTATCTTTAGAATTATTCCCTGGTGTGAGTGATATTTGATGTTTCCTTTCCCTTTTTCCATCCCCTTGGTTTCATCAAATCATTGAGGAAGGCGTGATATGGTTAATTTAAGAGCCTTTTGATTTGTGCGAAATAGTCCTTTTTGGTTCTTTCTACTATGGGATTTCCTTAGGGTTGAAAATTAGTATGGGAAAACAAGTTAGCGTTGCCTTAGGGTTGAAAATTAATATGGGAAAACAAGCATCATCATGAAAAGCTAAAAGGAATAAATTGGTAAATATTATAGACTGATATAGATGTATTTAAAACATTCTTTTCATTCCTGAACGTACCAAGTAGCAGATCTGGAAATGTCCACTCTTAAACACCATGGATTATATATATATATATGATTGTTGTAGGTTACCACTGGGAAATATGCCTCTAAAGTGCTGGTTTATGCACTACAAAGTAGCATTGAAGAGGTTAAAACATCCACTCTATAGGATCTCCAAGAACTCAACATCATTATTTATCCATTACTGTAAAGGCGATGTACTAGAAGATTTGCCCAGACTTGTTGATTTCACTGTGATATTGAACGTAAATGATAAACAGAGAGGAGCACTAAGCAAGCTACAACACTTTGTAGGAAATTGAATGAGTAGAGATATAATGTCTGCAGCAATATACATACATCCTTTACTTGAATGATGTTAGTTCTTGGCAGTCCTAACATCATTCAAGTGAAGGATGTATGCAGACTGCTGCAATATCATGATTCGACTGTGAGGTGCTTAGTTGACTTGAAATTATGTTAGGTAATAATTGGCCATTAATGGAAAATCATTAATCTTATGGTTTATGCTTTGGGTCTTGAAGCAAGTACTAGGTATTTTGATGTCCTCTATTTTTATTTGAACATTTTATGTCAATTTTCACCGTGTATGATTTTTTTTTGTCCCTCTTACAATTAACACATAAAGATGACCTTTGTGGTTTAGACAGTTGGTTAGCTTTAGAATTATTCCCTGGTGTGAGTGATATTTGATGTTTCCTTACCCTTTTTCCATCCCCTTTTGATTTGTGCGGATTAGTCTTTTTTGGTTCTTTCTACTATGGGATTGCCTTAGGGTTGCAAAATTAGTATGGGAAAACAAGTTAGCGTTGCCTTAGGGTTGAAAATTAATATGGAAAAACAAGCATCATCATGAATATACATACTAGATCGGCATAAAAATTTGTTTCATAGAGCAGTATGGGTGAACAATAGAAGACTACAAATCAATGATAAGTTAGGGATAATATTCATTATAAAAGGACCTTTGGGTAGGTAGAACAGGGCATCAATTCATCCTCCATTGGAGTCCTTCAACCATTCATCTCGCTCCCCTTCGTTCGTAGGTCTAAAAATATTTACTTTGGGAACAAAGTACTTATACAGTTTGATAAAAGCCATCAACTGTGCAAGATGTTGAAATTAAGGATATTGTTTCATGTTTCACTTTTGTTGTCAAAAGGAATACTGAAAAGTTAGGAAGTACTAAAGCTAGTCATTATGTGCATGTGGACTTAATGTAGGGAGAGAAGTCATGTCTACTTTTTTTTTCTTGAATGGGAGCAATGATGAAACCACAATAGTGGTTTATAGATGGAAATCACTGGGCAACTGTCAAACATTGGGAAGAATCATTGCATTGACAGGGAAATGTTTCATACCCACTCCAAAGCCCCTAAGGGTAGGGAAACACTAGGTATGAGCTGGCTAAACCCAACATTATTAAAAGATATATCTTTGGTGGGGAATCAAAATTCACTTTTAGAAATGAACTTGTTTTGAATAATTAAAATCCTTTATCAACCAAAAGCTTCATGCCTTGACCACAATGAATAAAACACCTACCACAAACTCCTGCTGCAAACTACAAAATACAAGGTTTAAGATATTTCAAAACATACCAGCAGGTAGAAAATATTGGCATTCAAATAAAAAAAATTGTGTACAGTTACAAATTTGCAAACATGTAAAAAACACAATGTAATCACACTCTCCAGGGGTTAAGTTGTCATGATTGTAATCTTGAAATCAAATCTAGGCAGTTCTGAGTTGGTTTTGAAATTTGGACAGTTTATGGAGTGTAACAACAGTGAGACCTTTCATTTTTAGTTATGAGCACACTAGGAGCAATGTTGGGCATTCCTATGGGCATAAACAACTCTAGAATCAAGTATGAGCATCAAAGGGACAAATCTGAGCACTTTGGGAGCATTCTGAAGGTCAGAACAAACAGGAAAGCATCTCAAATCAGCTATAATTAGGCCAACTTTCAGATCTGGGCACATTGTAGCAATAAGAGATGATGGTCAATGGCAATAGGAGGCGGTCTTTGCAATTCTGGCTATGAAAATGAGAAATCCGTGGGTGAAAGCAACCCTAAAAGCTCATTCATATGCCTTATAGCAGCATCCACATGAATTTTGGGCACAAACAAACCTGCTTGACAGTAAAAAAGGGTATGAAGCAACCCAATTTCAGCATCTTGGGCACCCTTGTGCACTTATCCATCACCAAACATGCCTACCTCTAAATCTGGGCCAAAGTGGAGGGTTAAAAGGTGGTTCTGGGCATGAATAGCCCTATGAAAAGTGATGAACAACGGAAAAAACAGGCTTTGATAAATGTTGGGTTGAATTTGAGGGTTCAAATGACATTAACAAACAATTATGGGCATAGATATGGACATAAAGAGCAGGCATGGGCACTTGAACAGCCTCAAACCTTCATATAGGGAATAAATAAGGGTTGTTCCAACATCCTAATCAACAATTTATAGAAGTATCATGAATTATGGGTGTTTTTTCTCCACAAAAGGGGGGCAAACAAACCTAAATAAAACAAATATCATTTAATTTCAGACCCTATAAACTAAGTTGTATTGTGCTTTAGGTGATTCTCGACAGTCTCTTGAAGGAGATCAATAGAAAATAACAATCTTTGGTGGCTTTCCTTGCAACCGTAGGTCACAAAACAACCCTAAAAATCTCTGGACCTGTGCATAAGAGAAGTAACAACCCCAATTGGCCCTAAAATACCAAGTTTGTTCTGCATTAAGGGCCCCTGTGCATAAAATTGAAGCCCTAAAGAGGGCCAATTCACCTTGGTGTACTAGTTTATTGTTAGAGGAAGGCCTTCTCTCATTATTTGAGGAACATTCACCCTTGGAGACACATGCATAAGGGTAGTTTTCAGCCCTACCAAAGGAGAAAGTAATCATTTGAAGCATGATTACACTCTTTTATACACCATTTCATGAGAGATATTACATGCTTGGAGGTTACTCATTGAGATGGTCCTCTTGGAAGGTTGTTCACATGGTTCATGCCCTATTTTGTGAAGAACATTTTTGTATTTGGGGGTTGCTTTATAGATTGACAATTTTGCACATGAGTGGAATCTAGGGACTACAAAGCAAGTTGTGTTTTACTCCAAATAGTGTTATGATGTATAGGAATCCTACAAAGCTAATTGACTCGACAATGAAGTAGGTTTAGAGTCTCGATGTTTATATTTCTAGGTTAATTTTTTTTTTGAATTTAAGTGTCATGTGTGTGACCTGTGTAGTCCCACATTCACTTGGTAGAGTTAGTATGGATTAGGATGAGTTGACCATTTTGTTACTGATCCAGTCAGTCATACCTTGAATTGCTTGGTTTGGTACCAAACTTGTCACTCAAATCATTTCAAAGGCTGAGTCAGCTCGGTTGGGGGTCAACTCAGTTGACTTGGGTGAGTTTGAGTCTGAGTCACGAGGCTCATTGTAATATTTTTATCAATCAAGGATTATTCTATATGTTTTATATATTTTTCTATATTGTATATAGAAACACACTTGATTAAATCTGCAAACATTATTGTTGAAAAGGGGTTAGTCCAGTAATAAGAACACCTGCATATCCAAATACACAACCACCATAATCGCTCCAACATTATACATGTCATCATACTTGCTGTATGTGATGTATGTTTCAGACATATTTCCATAGACGTGAAATAATTGGTGACCAAGCATAGTGCCCATCCATGTATATTGCCAAATCCTTTAGGAACACACATTTATAATACATTATATAAATATTTGTGAGCATATCATAGTGCCCATGTATAACATGATATTTTGTGAGCCTACCCAATACATGTTAGGAAAAGGCAATGCAAGCAATAAGTGATAATGGAGACTTGTATGTAACTAAAAGAGGGGCATACATTAGAATTTTTTAGAATTTCCAGTGTACTGTTGTAGGATTTCCACTATGCAAATAAGGCATTGACTTAATAGTCACAATCCCATTAGTATGATAAATTATGGGAGAGATCAGAAAAAAAAATCCCTACACAAATATTAACTGATAAGTATGGTTTTGGTGTATCATTTGGAGAATAACATCCTATAACAATAGTTGTTATTATGACTCTTAAAGGGTCCTAGATGAGATATGGGCACTTTTAGGCCCTCCAGCTTTCAAGCAAAAGAAGCCATAAACAATAGGTATATGCACCCTAGCAAAGATAGAAAAGATCATAAAACATATTAGGTAAAATGGATAATTATCTACAACATTGCAACAAACATTCATGGGAAAACTAAAAACCACTTACAACCATCAAAAGTAAGGGTTACAACAACAACGAGTGTAGAGTAAGGAGAGAGGAGTGGCCAGGAAAATGAATAATCAGGCCAATGTAGAGTGGAAAAGTGACCAGGTAGAAGTTTGGAAGAGGAGATTAATCAAGATTCCTTGAAAAAGGAACTCATGTCAAAGATGATTTTTGATGGAAGTGACCAACATACCAACTCCGTATCACTTCTATCTGAAGTAAATGTAGATGAATGCGAATATATGTTCTTTGAAGGAGATAGTCCATTAAAGGAGAACCTCCAGGCCCTGTATAGACATATATTGGCATAAATTGTAGTGTTATATTTGATGCATATGCATAATAGATCATATCAAGCTTGTCAATGTTGAAATGCCAAAGTACAATGGCCACAAACATACATATGAAGCTTATGAAGCCTAGCCAATTCATGTTAGGAAAAGGCAATGCAAGAAATAAGTGAGAATGGAGACTTGTATGTAACTAAAAGAGGGGCATACATTAGAATTTTTAGGGCTACCAATGCCCACACCTATTAACCAAACTCATTCTTGACAAGCTTTTTCTTTAACAAGTTTTTTGCTTATAATTCTTTCCAAGTTTTTTTGCTGGTATTTTTCTATGCTTATGCCAATTTGTTTTTTGGCCATGGTGCAAGTAGAACCAAACAAGTATTTGTCAGACCTGTCTTCCTCCAACGAAGGGAGTTTGGAAAGGCTAGAGGAAAGTGATACATCCAGTAGGTCTACAAGGGCTAGATCAACTAGATGTCAAAAGATCATAAGAAAATTCAACAAACGCATGAAATTTTTTCTCAAAAGGAAGGGGGTCATTGTTAGGATATTTAGACACTTAGGAGTTAGTTAAGATCAACTTGTGTAATATATCCGTTAGGTAAAAGTGTGCTTCTTTAGTATGCATTAGTATGCATTTGTAAATATTATAATCCAATGGTCACGATATGTTTTAGACACAGAGTGATCCGACGTTTCAACTTCTCTTAGATCATACCTACCATTGATCCATGGCTTAACACCTGATTGGTCTATGATCTCTATTTAAAGAGCATAGAGGGTCCTTGGCTAGTTGATCGATTATGAGAAGCTCATGTAACTTTCTTTCTTTTGCATAATAAATTGCTCCAAGTATCTATTTGGCTGGGGCCGTGGACTGTTTCCCTCTCGAGGGTTTTAACCACGTGACAAACATCGATGTGTTGATTTGTGATATATTTGTGTGAAGTGGTTGCTGAAGGTGTTCGGTTTTTTGGGAGTACCTTGTATACCTGAACGTGGTATCAGAGCGTTTATGAATAGCCGTTTTCGGTTTTGATCAAGATCTGGAACCGGTGTTGCTGAAACTTTGAAAGGGTTTCTGGTTCTGGATTTTTTGTGCATTTGTGGCCTATGGGAGCTATTCCATTGTGTCCAGAGCACCATTTCCATTGGGAAATAGTTTTCGTTTCACCAAAAACCATTTCCGTTTGTTCCAGAAACACCCATTTCAGCAAATCTAAAGGTATAATGTTACAGTGACGGATTTGTTTTTTTTTTTAAATCTCTCATATCTTATCAGTTTTATTATTAGATCTTTTTTATTTTAGCCTTGTATTGTTACCTTCCTTGACTGCGTATGCTCTTTGTTGTGCACCTTGCACGATCGCAGCGAATTAGAAACAGTAAGGGAAAGTTTTTTTCTTGTCTTCTCGGCTACGTATGCTCTTTTCCGTGCACCTTGTGTGATCACGGCAAATAAAAAACAACGAGAAAACTTGAAAACATAGAATTTCTGAGTAAGCTAACCAAGATCTAACTCTATTATGTGGATTTTTTTTTTTTTTTGGTTCGTTTTTTTTCATGATTTGCAGAAAAAAAAAGGCAAGCACAAAGAATGAGAGAGAAGAGTAAAAAAAAAAAAAAACCCCTTCCTCTTTCCATTCTTTTACGTACCTTTTAAACTTAGCTCACTTGGTCCAAAGTTGCTTTATTCCTTAATAGGTCTTGAGTTCAAGTCTTATTAAGCTACTTTTTAGTGCATGCAATTTCTATTTTCAAGTTACTTTATTGTAAAAGTGAACCTCACTTATTCTACAAAAGTGATTCACTTCAAAGCAACTTTATTGTAAAGTGATTGTCAAAGGTTGATCTTGGGAAGAGGGGGGTTATTTTTTTTAGTTGGTCAAGTTAATATCTGCCATGTCACTATTGGGGACATCTTCAACATTTTCTTTGATCAAGCATAAGTTCATAATCCAGAATAAGTTTTCAGTGCCGTTTTTTTTTAAACCACACATTTTTTCGAGCTCTTTGCATCCAGATAGTTAGTTTCTTTTCTTTTAGCCATTATTTTAAAGTATGGATGCCCCTTGTGATATTATACTTACAAGTTCTAACTATTTTTCATGGAAATATCGTATGGAGGATTTTCTGCGAAGTAGGGGACTTTTCAGGATAACCTTCAGGAAAGAAACAGAACCCACTGATGATGATAAGAAAATTAAATGGGCAAATAGATGTGATGAAGCTTGTGGATTGATTGGGATTTCAATCTCTACTGATTTGTGATTCCACATATCTGGAATTGATGAACTTGATAAAGCTTGGGAAAAGTTGGAATCTGTGTTTGGTAAACACAATGAAATTCAGGGTCATCAACTTGAGAATGAGTTGCTTTCCTTGAATCCAAATGATTTTTCATGCATTCAAGACTGTTTATCTAAGTATAAAACTTTTAGACTCTTATGTGCAGAATGCAAGATTAAGAAAGAAGACAAACAATGTATTTATCATATTCTTTCCAAACTTGGACCTGCATATTTTGTTTTTGTATCTACATTCTACTCCATGAAAGAATCCTTGACTGCAGCTAGCTATCAAGAGCCTAGTCTTGAATCCTTTTGTGATTCCTTAATTAGAGAGCAAGATAAGCTCATTCATCTTGGAATAATTAACAATGCAGATACATCTGGGAAAGCCTTATTGTCCCAATAGAAAGAAAAGTCCAAGCCTCCCAAGAAATAGAATTTTCGCAATAATAAGCCAAACAACAAGGGTCCCAAACCCTCTCAGTGAGATCCTTCTTTAAAAATTGACAAAGAATCCAAGCAAAAAGGAAATAAGACTGAGCGTCATTGTAATTTTTGTGGGAAAGACAATCATGATGAATCTAAGTGTTTCAAGAAGATGGCAGCCTTGGAAGTAGCAATGAAGAAGCACCACATCAACTTAGATTCGTCTTTAAAATCTAACTCTCATGGACATGCACTTTTTTATTCTAGTTACTCTTATACTGCATCTTCTTCTTCTACTTCAAATGAATGGCTCATTGATTTTGGAACATCTTATCATATGGCTAAGGAGCAAGCCATATTTTCTACTATGCATGAATGTAACACCGAACAAATATTTGTTGGTGATGATAGATTTCTAAGTGTTCTAGGATATGGAACAGTTCCAGTAGAAAATGGTCATTTCAGCGATGTACTATGTGTTCCAAAAATTTCCTACAATCTGTTATCAGTCTATCAAATTACTCATTCAGCTGAAGGTAAAACTGTGACGTTTAGACCTCACCAAGTTGTAATCAAGGATTTTAAAAATCCTCAAAATGTCCTTGCTACTGGAATTGTTGATGATATTACCAGGTTGTACAAATTTAACAACTTTGGGTCATCACCTTTTCCTTCAGTTTTTGTTGCTCATAGTGATAACTTGAGCAAACTTTGGCATGAGCGATTTGGTCACTTAAATTATCACTCATTGCAACAACTATGTAAATACAATATGGTGACTGGTCTTCCGATGGTATCTTGCAAGGATAGTGTTTGTTTCGGTTGTGTACTTGGAAAACATCATCGGGACATTTTTGACAAACGTGCCTCTTGGCACGCCTCAGTTCCTTTGGAGCTTGTGCATAGTGACTTGCGTGGTCCTCTTCCGTCTGCTTCCTTGTCTAGTTTCAAATATTTCTTAACTTTCATTGATGACTACTCCAAACGCACTTGGGTTTACTTCCTAAAACTTAAGAGCAAAGTATTTAACATGTTCTTGGCCTACAAGGCCCTTATTGAAAAACAATCTGGTCATCAAATTATTAAGTTAATATCTGACAATGGAGGAGAATATGTTAACAACAAGTTCACTACTTTCTGCACTAAACAAGGAATCCAACAACAGCACACTGTTCCATATACACCACAACAAAATGGTGTAGCTGAATGAAAGAACCGCACTTTAAAAGAAATGGCTAATTGTATGATCCAATCTAAGGGACTAACTTTTCAATATTGGGCTGAGGCCATAATTGTGCAAATTACATATTTAATCGCACACCCACTAAAGTTTTATAAGGTATAACACTGGAAGAAGCATGGAGTAAAATTAAACTAGATGTAAGTCACTTTTGTGTGTTAGGTTGTTAAGCTTGGGCTCACATTCCGAATGAAAAACAGAAAGCATTGCAGCCTAAAAGTGAAAAGTGCATATTTGTTGGATATTCAGAAGATGTAAAAGGTTATAGACTTCTTCAGTCCCATTCACATGACATAATCATTGGAAGAGATGTTAAATTTGATGAAAATATCTTGGCCTACGAGCCTAACTTGGTGGGTGTGCCATCTTTGTCCTGCGAGCCTGATTCGGCAATTGTGCCTTCTTCTTCTTCTGCTTCCAACTTCCTTGACAGGTTTCCAACTCCAGTTTCTGATGATGACAGTGAGGATGAAAATCCACCTCTGCCTGCTTATGTTCCTCCAATTGCACTGGAAACAATGCCTCCTCGATGGGTCTGTTCAACATGTGAAGTAGCTGGTGATCTTGCTAGTGATCCTAAAGATCAACGTCGAACACGTTCTCAGTTTCAGCAAGTCTCTTCCCTTTTGGCTCAAGTTTCCGAGAATCATGATCCATAAACTTTTGCAGAAGCTTCAAGAAATCCAGATTGGGATGCAGTTATGGATGAAGAATATCATTCCTTAATGGCGAACGATACTTGGGATCTTGTTCCTATTCCAAAAGAAATAAAACTTGTCAGATGTAAATGGGTCTACAGAATTAAGTATGCATCTGATGGAAGTGTTGAAAGACTTAAGGCAAGGTTAGTTGCCAAAGGTTTTTCCCAAGTTGAAGGGATTGACTACAATGAAACCTTTGCCCCTGTAGCAAAAATGAACTCCATCCACCTTGTTCTTTCCCTTTCAGCCTTACATAACTGGGAAGTCCATCAAATGGATGTCAAGTCTTCCTTCTTACATGGTGATTTACATGAGGAAATTTACATGGACCAACCTCCTGGATATGTTTAGAATAACTCTAGCCTTGTTTGTCTCCTTAAGAAATCCTTATATGGCCTTAAGCAAGCTCCTAGAGCTTGGTATGCCAAAATGGATAGATTTCTCCTTGACACTGGTTTTTTTAGATGTCATTCTGACCCCAATGTCTATACCAAGAAAGTAGGAAACCATCTCATCATACTTGTTCTTTATGTTGATGATCTTATCCTTACTGGTAGTGACCCTAACCTTATAACCCATGTGAAATCCAGTCTTAAGCAAAATTTTGAAATGTCAGGCCTAGGACATTTGCATTATTTTCTTGGTCTCCAAGTCTTACAAACCAAAGAAGGAATATTTCTTTCCCAGTCTAAGTATGCTTGTGACCTTCTTCGTCGCTTCCACATGGAAGATTGTAAACCAGGCCCTTCTCCCTTCTGGTCTGGAGTCAAACTTCCACCACTTGTACTTCCCTTGAATTAGATGCCACCTTGTATCATCAGCTTGTTGGTAGTCTTTTATACTTGACTCATTCCCGTCCTAACCATTCCTTTGCCATTGGTCGTGTTGCCCATTATATGCAAACTCCTCATGAAAGTCATTAGAAAGTAGCAAAAAGAATACTTCGATATATTCAAGGTTATGTTTTTAGTCTGGGATCTGGACCTGTCACTTGGGCTTGTAGGAAACAACAAGCTCTTGCTCTTTCTTCAGTAGAAGCAGAATATCAAGCCACAGTTAATGCCATTCAAGAAGCGTTATGGCTTCGATAGATCCTTTCAGAGTTTGGATTCGAGCAGCAATATCCTACTCCACTTTGGTGCGATAATCAAAGTGCCATCAAGCTTGCCAAAGATCCTGTTCTACATCAGCACAGCAAACACATTGAGTTACACATGCACTTCATCAGAAATCTTGTTCATGATTGTGTTATTGAAGTTCTCTATTTCCCTACAGATGATCAAGTTGCAGACATCTTCACCAAGTCTCTTACAGAAGTGAAGTTTTCTAAACTTCGGTCTATGTTACAAGTTCAGGAATGTGTCCTTAAGGG
>LPNX010169094.1:0-72660 GCA_001517045.1 Pseudotsuga menziesii
TTCTTGCTCTTATTTGTCTTCATGTCTGCTCGGCATCAAAACCCAAGTGCATGAGCTTATACTTGAAAGATATTGTTTTGTACTTGGCTGGATCACTCTATAAAATATTGATGTTAAGGAAGCTGGTGCTTTACATGGAGTCCTGAATTGGGCAGAGACAAGTTGCTTGAAATTGAATACTTCATAAGTTTTAGCAGAATTCTGCACCATAATGTTCATTTTGGCCATACTGGGGAGCTATCACAGCTAGCAAATATCATTATATAGTTTTCAACCTTCAGATTAGGGCTGGCTTCAAGCTTTGGATTAGGCTTCACAAAGATACTAAGCATATTTGATCAATGTATTCACAAGTATGCTGGCACAGTCGAGTCTAGATGGAAATTCCACAAGCTTACACTATCCTTTAAGCCCTTAAACAGTCAATCCCGGCACTAGGACATTTTATCTTTTCCACCGAAGGTATCAGAGCTGCTAAACTGACTGATACCTCTATCTCTGCTAGAGCGACCACGTCTACATAAATATTAATGAGGCTTGCTTCTGTAAGTCTTCAAGTCACCTGCTATATATCATATTTAGCTGCCACCTCTGATGCATCTCCTGTAGGTGAAGTACCTTTACCAAATACCTTTACCTTGATGAGCTTGGTTGGTCTGTTAATGACTTCATATATACTTCTTCAAACTGGCAGCTATATCATCACTCTTGCTGATCTTACTTCTGCCCTCATCCTGACCTTTGTTATTAATGGTTCCTTTGGCATCAATGACAACTGTGCATCAACAAGTACCACTGACCAGCTATGACATTATTTCCTATTTTGTATCTAATCTGTGACTCCCTCATTCACATTTATAACACTTTGTACCACATGATATACCCATGGTTCTAAATAGCCTATTCCTATGGGAAGCTGAAAAGTTCCTCCTTGTGTAATCTGTATTAACTTATTTCTTATATTGAACATTAACCAGGATGGGAAGGTTGTAGAGTGGAGAATCATTTAAATCGATATAAAATTAAAATAAATGTAGAAGCTAGAAATAGTAAAAGCCCTCACTGTGTTTTTCAATGCCTGAACTGAACTTGTATTCTTCACAAGATCAGCTAATTTGCTCTTAAAATATAACATAATCAGTTCTTAGCCCAAACTATTAAGGAGGAGAAAAAGGTAGCATTAGAGGAATTTTGGGGTCTAAAATAGGCCTCCTAAGGAAAATAATAAAATAATAGTTAAAATAATAAAATAATATTGATTAATCTTGGAGGAAGAAAGAAAAAAACTACTTTTTGTGTTCGTATTTTCGACATATCTCCCTGTGTTTTTACTCAAATTTCGATCGGGAGAGCTCGTTGGATGTGGAATTTGATTCCGAGTCCAACGAGTACCCACAGTACATACTTTTGACAGACCCCTCTACCCCAAAAACAAGAAATACCAGAAAAAACGTGATGATGATGTCATCATCACGTTTTTTCTGGTATTTCTTGTTTTTGGGGTAGCAGGGTCCGTCAAAAGTATGCAATGTGGGTATTTATTGGATGTGGAATCAAATTCCGCATCCAACGAGCTCTCCCAATTGAAATTTGAGTAAAAACACAATGAGATATGTCGAAAATACGAACAAAAAAAGTAGTTTTTTTTAATGACAAATATGTCAATTCAACCATTATGGTTGACTTATTTTATTGGAATTCTATTGGTTCTTGAATTCCAACTCACAAAAACTTATTTTGGCACGTTTTCTTATAAGGCCCATTTTAGACCCCAAATTTCCTCTAATGGTTCACAGTTTTGACTGCAAAAGAATTCACATTTCCTGATCTTTATATATATTTTATATTACTCAAATAATATCATGTAGAAACTGTATGCAGCTTCAGAATTGTCTAAAAGATTGTTACTTAGGAAGGGCATACATCTTTCATGTACATATGTTATGTAGAAACTATATGCAGCTTCAGAATTGTCTAAAAGATTGTTGCTAGGAAGGGCATACAAGTCTCTGCAATTTTGAAGCCCTTCTCTGATGTTGGTAGTGAAGAAATATTGAATTGTATTCTAATACCCATTAATCATATTTTGTTTTCTGAGGATGAAGTTATGAAATCTACCCTGGATCTATCAAACATCTAGAAGAATAAAATAATGACGGCTTCAAAGATTTGAGTTTAAAATGAATCTATGCTATATTTTTCTTACATCTAATTTTTTTCTCATTAGCATCAGACATCGAGAAAAATAATAACTATTGATTTCCTTTTCAATGTGCAGAATCCCAAAGATAGGAGGTAAGGATCTGGATCTTCATTTGTTGTACAGGGAAGTAACTGCTCGTGGCGGACTTGAAAGGGTAAGGTAGACTCTGTATATTTTCTTATAGCAGGATTATAGCTATTTTTTCATTTTTGCCAAAAATTGATTATAATTAAGAAATTGCCTTGCTACCCATATAAATTGGCAAAATACTCTAGTTTGGATGTTTATAACGTCATAGTTGGTGGTCTGACTTGCAAAGTTTTTTATGATGCTTTCACTATTTCTAGGTTGATCGATTCCTAAATTGAATAGCAATATTTTTTTAACTTTCTTTCATTCTCTATTATTCAAATTGTTGGGTTCTGCAGTAATCTCTTCTATCTGTGACACTAAGTAATGAATCACAGGAGAGAGGCTTCTGAAAAGTGGCCTAATATTCTTGTTTTTTATGACAACCATTTATCTAGCACAATTTGTTTGTGCAGCAGAAAGGAGGGTATGTTACAGGGGCCTGCAAGGAGCTATCCACATTCTTTCTGTTTGCAGTCAGTGTAGACCTTAGGGCCTCACCTTTATTTCTCATTGATCTTACTATCATTGCCCATAAATTATATAACATCCAAGTAATGATTAAATCCTTTAGATTAACAAGGTGCCATAACCAAAATATGATGTAACTACTAAGAATTGAGTGATGTTATTTAACATGGGTGCCATTCTATGTTTACCAATGGTTCTACTAGTAGGAACGATGATGGAATTGAGTAATTTATAGTTTTAATTTGTAGTAGCTGGCCAATTTCATTTCTTTACATCTGTACAGAGAAACTCGATACTCAATTTCAGAGCGTCTTCAACAGACGGTCTGCTTACATCTCAGAAAGTATAGGAACAAGTCTTGAAGTGCCAAAGCTTCTTCTGCAGCTTACTGGTATGTTTGCCTGCTGCAAATTTAGTGATTTGACCCGTGGTCCCAATTTACTCTAGATTAGGACTACTTATTGGAAAAATTAGAGCATCTATAAAATACAATAACAACTGGATATTTTTTTCTAAAGCTTTAGGTCCATTAGTATTCGTGAACTTGACCTAAGGATTTCTCAAACATGGGACAGAAGCTTTGTTTTAATACTTGATAGAGGAATGCTAGACATCATTATAGAGTCTTGAAAGGGACTTCAGTCAATTTTCAATTTTTTTAACTTTAATGTCTTTCAAGGGATTTTACCAGGACTCTCTTTAACTACTAGGGATTTCAAGGTATTTTATCAGGACTCTCTTTTATAGTCGACTTTATTTTTACATCTTGAATGTGCATGTTCTTTCTCTTGTAGGACAGTTATGGAAATTGTACAGGATGAGTTTGATTATATTGGGCTTGTGCAAAAGATTTCTTTGACGCAGAGGTTATTGTGGTATGAAATTGGTTCAAGTAACAATGTTTCGGTGTTGATGCTTTTCCTTGTTTGAAGTATAGTTTGAGGATGATATTGCAATATGCTTACTAACACCAACTGACAAATATCCATCACCTGTCATAGTTATGATGTGTGAGTCGTGACCTCCAAACCTGAGCCCCCTTGTGGTGGTGACCATGAGGGGAAAACACATTGCATGGGGGAACTGAATCCTTGTGGGGAATTGAACTTGAACTAAGGATTTCTTAAACATGGCACATAAACATTGTTTTAATACTTGATATACATCATTGCAGAGTCTTGAAGGGACTTCAATCAATTTTCAAATTTTTTAACCTTAATGTCCTTCAAGGGACTTTACCGGGACTCTTTTTAACTGCCAGGGATTTTATCAGGACTCATTTTTACTGCCAGT
This sequence comes from Pseudotsuga menziesii, assembly GCA_001517045.1. Lineage (NCBI taxonomy): Eukaryota > Viridiplantae > Streptophyta > Pinopsida > Pinales > Pinaceae > Pseudotsuga > Pseudotsuga menziesii. Next base: position 4,097 of record LPNX010169094.1, read on the forward strand.
TGTATTTTAGCAGCCTGAATGCATGTTCTTTCTCTTGCAGGACAGTTATGGAAATTGTACAGGATGAGTTTGATTTTATTGGGTTTGTGCAAAAGAGAAAGATATGCTCTTCAGTATATAAGCATTAACTGGATATGCTCCATCTCATCTGACAGGTCATTAATGAGCAGAAATGGAAGGAGATCACAGTAGTGCTCAACTTTCCTCGAACTACAACAAGCGCTTCATTTGTTCTACGCAAATACTACAGTAATTTGCTCCACCATTATGAGCAAGTGCACTTCTTTCAAGTCCAAGGACCCTTGGTTCCTCCTCCAGGTATGCTGGTATAAGTCATAGGATATTTACAGTGAATAGATTTTCTTCCCTTTTGGTGTGTTCTTAAGATTCACAATATTTTCACAATATTTTTATTTTTTTTTAAATACACAGGCGTCGCTTAACCGACGCCTATAGGTGTCGGTTAAGCGATGCCTGTGTATTTTAAAAATACAATACCGTCGCTTAAGCGACGCCTGGTTCTGTCGGTTAAGCGACGCCTATGTCCAGGAGGTTTCGGTTAAGCGACGCCTGTAGGTGTAAATGTTGTTAAAAAAATTTGTCACCGTTGCTTAATAAGTGTCGGATAACCGACGATGTACATTCAACCGACGGTTACTTAGGTGTCGCTTAACTGATGGTTACTTAGGTGTCAGATAACCGACGACAAGTTTCCGATGCTTATAAAAAAACCAAAGTGTCGTACATGCGACAGGGAAGTGTCGAAAATATGACATGAAGGCTGTCGTATTTTTGTTTGAAATGTAGTAGTGATACTAATGCATACTAAAGAAACACACTTTTACCTAACGGATATATTACACAAGTTGATCTTAACTAACTCCTCAGTGTCTAAATATCCTAACAGTATCCTCAATCAACACATCAACAGGACGGACCCCAAAAAACAAAATGGAAGTTGGCTCTTATTGATGATAGGATGAACCAATATGATCGGTAGCTAATGGTAGTGTTTGATGCAAAATACGTTTTTGCTTATAACAAAGAAGGTTTATGGAGGTTGTTGGTAAGAATGAATTCCTATGTTTGTTTTGTTTTGTCTTTTAAATTTATTGTTTTATTTATATAATACAACCAAAATATAGATAATCACTTTATATCTCTAGGAAATTTTTAAAAAAACATATTTATCTTATCGACAAATTTAACCCTAGAATTCGGAGCTCTTACAGAAAGAGTCACATCTAATTCCTTTTCGCCTAATCATCAACCATTCTATCTAAACATATGATATTGCTTAAATAGTGCGTATTTCATCTTTTATTGACATCAAACTCTATTCTGTTGTCTTCATACATTATTCCTACTATGTCAAATGTTGTTGATCCTCGAAACATTTCTTCTACATCCATGGTCAAACTAGTCACAATTAGAATGTTGTGAGTAATTGCAGCTCAGTTCAGTTGGAAAGTTCATCAAATAAACATTAAGAATGTTTCTTTAAATGGAGATATTAAGATAGAAGTTTGCATGGAGAAACCTCAAGATTCATTGCAAAGGGTAAAGAGACACAAGTATGTTGGTGAAATCTCTGTATGACCTGATAAATCCCTTAAACATGGTGTTAACACCAGATTTTCCTTCATAGATTTGAGTAAATGTGAGTGTTACTCAAGTGGATATTATTTGTAAGCTCAATTTTAATTCTTAATTTTTAATTATTTTAGGATATTTTAGAGTGGCTCCAACCTCGTCACTTTGACACTTTTGTAGCACGTTACACAAACTTTGCATCATTAAATAGGATTCATTGCACTAGAGAAGCTTGTACAATTTGCTTCGCATGATCTATAAAGTTCTGTAGAATTTGGAAATCAAAATATACGATATCCTAATACACCATTTTTAATTGTTCTTGATGGACATACATACCTATTTGCAAATCTACCAATTTGGCATAAGCTGGAAGAATAGCGGTGAATATGCCTAATCAAGTCTCATCCCCAAAACTAGCATTTCACTGAAGAGCTTCAGGGCTTCTCCCAAATGTTCAATTTGTACATATCCTGCCATTATCATAGTCTAGGTAACCGCATCTCGTTCAAGCATTTTGTCAAACACTTCCTGTGCATCCTACATGCTCCCACATTTAACATACATATCAACAAGCACACTTCCCACAAATACATTTTGTTGAAACCCACTCCTATTTCTCTCGCCATGTACCTCCTTCCCCTACTAAAGATCTCTTAAGTTAGTGATAACTGGGAGAACAGTGGAAAATATTAACTGATACAACTGAATTCCTATTCACTGCATTTGGTAAAAGTAGTTCAAGACATCCTCACAGAGCTGATGTCTTGTATAAGCTCCAATCACTTTAGTCCATGAAACCACGTTTCGTTCCATTATTTCGTCGAAAACCTGACGAGCATCCTCCAGGTTGTCGAATTCGACATACATGGAAATAAATTTGTTATTCAAAGACACTTCTAAATTAAACCCTCTGTCAATCATCTAGGTGTGGACTATTTTAACCCATTTCACATATTTCATGTTAAGGTATCTCTGCATTAGACAATCGTAGGTTTGGGAGTCTGACTAAATTCCTGGGCGATTAATGAGATGCATTACACAGTCATAGGTTTGGGAGTCTTACTGAATTCCTTAACGATTCATGAGATGCAGACTATTAGTCAATTCCTCCAATCGGTTATGAGTACATAGTATCTATGATATTCACATATGGCCTTCGTGTCTGATTTTTTAGTTTTAATGGCAGCAACTTGAATGGTGAAGGTGGAAGTGAGAGTTAGCTTAGTGCTCTAAAACAATTTCTTACATGCCATTGTTGCGATGGACAGAATCCCAAATCATGTACTTTTTCTATTTAATTGAGTATTTTGTCCTTGGCCTATATGAGGACTTATCTCCACCTCTATGAAGAGTATAGTATTATTAGATGCTTTCCTAATGCCCTCACATCATTAGCATTTTTCCTTTTTTTTCTTAGTTATGAAGATAAAAGAAAATGTTACTTTCAAATTTTCAAAAAAAAATGAAACTAGTATCAATGTGCTTCATTGTGTTTAAGTCTTTATGAGTGTTCTTTTAATTAATTTTGGCTTCTACCTTTTATATAACAATGGTTTATTTTTAATTATAATTATTTTCATTATTTAAAGTTGTGTAATTTTGGATTGAGTTTCTAGTTACTTTGGCATAACAATGTGTTTTCAATAAAGTGAAAAAAATGTATAACACTTTACATTATTAAAAATAGTAAATTGACAATTTGAATCCATTTATTAAGGGCATAAAATCCCTATTCAAACAATTCTAGAATATTTTGAAAACAAGTCATCTTCGTTCATAAAGATAAAGGGACAAAATTAATTCATTTGTCAATTCCAACTTTTCCCCTCGGGGATCTTTCTAATACGGATGAGGTTTTAGTCTCATGTCTAAAAGAACATAATCGGGTTGTTGAGGTCGGTGCTAATGTTACAGAAGGAAAACTCAGTGTTGTCTTCGAAATCCAAGGTTGTAAGTGATGGTGTAGCCTCAATATCGACTTATGGGTTGGTTGATAAGTCATTAGGTTTCAATGATTTGATTCTTCCCTCCCATTTTCCTAGGGGAGTTTCTTGTAGGATCCTATCCTAGTTTTCTCTAAGTTGGATATTGACCTAGACCCATTAGTCTCCAATAATCTAAATTTAACCATCAGGAAGAACAAGGGCAAGAGAAGGAGGAAAGTCCACTTAGATCAGCCAATGTGGGGAAACGAGTCGACAACAGTCAAGGAAATTGTTAATGAGATTTTGGATTCATAGGATGCACTATTTGACGTTTTCGTACCTTTTAGAGTAGAATCATCCATAAAGGTTGTTACCTAATGATGATATTGTCCTTAAATGTTAGAGGGGTGGGGGGGAACCCCAAAGATTGCATCCCTCAAGAGGTTATTACATTTGGTTTGTCTGGATGTCCTATTATTTTAGGAAATAATGGTCTCTAGTTTGAAAGCAAGGGATTTTCTCTGGATTATTCTCCCCACATGGGATTTTTGTTTGGTTGATGCTACATGCCTTTCAGGAGTCCTTTGTTTTTGCTTGGAACCTTGCTCGTATTAGACTTAATCCATTTCGTATTTGTGGGGGTATCTTATTGAAATGGTTTTGTAGGGTTTTGGATATACCCCTACACATTATTAACTATTTTGGGATTTATGTTGATCAACTAGACTTCTGGGAGGCTATTGAAAGGTGTGGTCTAGTCCTTGGTTGTTCTTCCCTCGAAATTCTAGCGAGGGACCTCAAATTTACCACCACTACTTAAGGAATCATGGGGCTCCAAATCTAGGCCTAAATAGATGGCCCCTTGGTTTCAACATTACATTACAAATAACAAATTGTGGATATTGAACTGAGCCCCTTGGCTCCTACCTAACGTAACAGGCGGGTGGAAAATGCTGCTATGGCCAAAAGACTTGACTGATTTTTATTGGAAGAATACTTTTATTGTAAGGATTAGTTCATGTAAAATATCATCTACTTCAAACATACCCATGGGTCACTGGGTGATCATTTGTTTTCAAGGCTTAAAAAGAAGAAGGATGACGATAGAAAGGAATACTTGGATACATTCCTACAAAATGTAGTTGTGAATTTCATTCTTTCTAGCAGGGATACTTTAAAGGAACTCATCCTAGTGAAGCTACGTCGACTGGTGCAGCTAGACTTTCGATGGTTGAAAATCATGAAAAAATTTATATTGAAGTTAGAAAAGCACTTCCACTAGTACAAAATGAGGAATTAGCTACTAGGTGACTAAAAATTCTAGTCACCACAGGTTTTCCAAGTGATTTACTACTAAATATGAGCAATTTTGATTGACCCAACTATAAACGACTAAAATTAACGACTAATTTAGTCACCAGTTAACAAATATGACTAGATAATAAGTGACAGAGTTAAAAATGACTAAAATAAACGACTAATTTAGTCACGGCATAAAAAATGACTAGCTAGAAGAATATGAATTAGTTATTTTTAATTGTGTCATGGAAAATTGCAAATTTGGTAATGAAGTGTAATTTTTGTAAGTTGTCTACCTTCTATTAGTAATATTAGTGCCATGAACCTCGATCTTTAGAGATCCAAAAAAGCAATTGCATGAATTTTCTCTTGACCATCTTTATCACTGTTGCATCATTGAAGCAAACCCGGTTAAGCGCGTTCCAAAGAAAAATTATGGTCCTACGTCAATTACGAATTAGGTACTAGAACCAGTACCATATCGTTACCTAGATCAAAGCATGATATCCCTACATCCCCTCGAGAACCGGCCATTCAAATGCGCCTCCTCCACGTAGACTTACCAAATGCATCCAATGCATGGCCAAAAAAACACGTCAGCTTCGTATTTCTGGGCTGAAGGTATTGTTCAACCCCTGTTCCCCTGTTTTTGCACTCGATACCCTATTTTTTGCAGACAATAAGCCGGTTTAGGATCTCGCAGTGACTAGTCGGAGCGCTTCAAAGGTATGGTTCTTGCCACTCCGATTGTGTTCATCACTCCAATCAATAACCAGTTGTTATGGTTATTTACGAGTCTCAATGCTGCTGAAGTTACTGCTTCCACTTTACATTTGCAATTATCACCATATTCAACCTATGCGCTCATAACCATATGCATTTTGAGATTTCAACCTGGGAAAACCATGAGCACCCTCTTGCAATGCCACTATTTTCAAAGGTCAATGGTTTTTGCACATCGATATTCCTCACACTTTCCAAAGGAAAACTGAAGCAGGCATTAGAAGAAGTGATTAAAATTTGCAAGGAGGTTTACTTGTTTCTTAGATTGTGGCAAGTTTTCTGTAATGGAACAGAGATTGTGCCCCAAAAGTTTAAAAGATTCGAATCATCTCGGTGTTGGAATCCGATACCATATATGGATTCTTTGATGGGGCCGAGCAGGATGGAAATTGTGGTACTGACATGATCCTCCGTATATGACTCTCATAGTTTCAAGCTTATATAAGGACGGGTGTTGGGAGTGGCACTAATACTTTTTCTGAACTTTTAGCCTTATGGGGGATTTTATGGTTCGCAAAAAAAAAAAAATATTCTCTAGCTTTTTATTTTTGGCAAATCAAATGTCATAATCGATTGGGCCATAGGTCTCACCAATTTGCAGTCACTGAGTTATGATTGTTGGTTGAAAAGGATTGGGCTCATAAAGAATTGTTTTCTTTCTTTATTTTTCAGGCACCTGTACAGGGAGTTCAATTCTGACGCGCAAAACCTATCGAATCTTGCGATAGGAGACTGCCCTAGTATTCTTCACTTATGTAAGTACTCAAACAGAATCACGATTATTGAAGGTCGCTTTACCTGCTTCTAGTTTCTCCATTCTGGTTTTTCCTTGGACTATTTTAGGTTGTATCTACATGACAACTCTCTAGAGCCCTGCTATTTTTTGTCTCATAGTTATTTTGTCTTTTCCACATTTTTGCTTTCTACAGGTTGATGGGTAGAATCCCTCTCGTTTATTTTTGGATATTGTAATGTTTTTCCCAGGGCTTCAATATTGTCTTCTATCCTACTTTGAAGGGGATTTTACATGAACAACTATGATGTAATTTTGATTCTTATGAATAACAAATTATATATATTTTTTACAATGAAAAAAAACCATTAATATAGAAAGATCCCACCATGTTTCTTTCTATATTTAGAAAAACAATTTAAAAAGATATATTTTAACAAAATATATAATCTAAATTTCAATAAATTATAACAAAATATATAATTTATATTTCAATAAATAGAGATTCCATAATTTTTTCATTTACACCTTGGAAAAAAAACAATTTAAAACAACCTATTTTGACAAATATATAATATATATTTTTATGTATAAATTTGTTTCCATTTTTCTTGTTTAACTCGTGCTTTAGGTTATTTCCATTTTAAGCTTCAAATTGAATTGCTTTATGTTGTTTCATTTTAAAACTTTTGTACACTTCGGATTGAATAAGGAATGGAGAGAGCTAACAAATGGAGAGAACCAACAATGGCAGGCGGGAAATCACAATCACAATCTTTTCATTTCAGCATTTATGGCATTTCCGCTTCTGCAATTTCCTCTCCTCTTTCAATGGCCATGGAATTTCTGCTTGCTGGTCCATGTTCTCGTTTTGTGCTTTCAAGATGGATCGTATCTTCTTGTTTGGTGTGTTGTTTCTTTCTTGAATCTGGATGTTGGTGTTTGAGTCTCGAGAGTAGGCATCTCTGCCCGCGTCTATTTGTGATAGAGAACGGTGGTTGCCTCGAGGGAAAATGGATTAGGGGGTTGGATATGATTCTTTCTATGATATTTATTTATGGTCATACATCTGTTTTCTCCCCATTTGTCTTTTTTTTCATTTTTGATGCTATGTCTAGACGGAACAACATACAAGAACATGCTACGATCTATAATGGCTATGATTTAGAGAGGCTCGTTCCCATCATTATAGCACTAGTGGGTTTCTCCTGCAAATATCGCTATTACGTCTCCCCTCTTCACTCACCTCACATTTTCACTTGATTCCTCTTCTTCTTCTTCTTCTTCCTCCCATGGGTTCTCTGATTTACGCCCTGAGCACCCTCATAAGGAAGAATTATCTCTGAAAGTCTTTAGAAACCTCAGGAAAACAATACCCAGTTTTCCCTCACCTGCACATATATATCTATGTTATGTAGAAGCAATTATAAAATGATTTTTTTGTAATCATGTGAAATACATAAACATGCATTCGCCTACCTCTGGCAAGGTAAACCAACTCAAGAGTGCTAGGATATTGTGGAATTGAGATGGTGTTGCTTCCAATCATCATTTTGTAGAAGGAAACAGTTGCACACTCTAATTCCTCATTGTCTTCTACGCTGCGAAACTTGAAGGTTCCACCTTTTTCACAGGTAGGAGCAAGAGAAGCAAAGGTAGAACGTTGGGTAGGCTGGATTGAGCTTCCCTAAACTTAAAGAGATTGGTGAAGTCTCGTGAAAAAAAACATTATTTTGGGTTTACGAGTATAGGATAGTCGGAGGTCAGGACTCAGACTCTCAACTCTCCAATTCTATGCTTCAGTGTCTCCCTAATTTCTATTTCCTCCAGAAGATTATGCAGAGCTAAGCTGTCGACTTGGTTGTCGTGAATTTATAGGTATGTATAGCATTTTAGACTTGTGTAGCATTTTACATGTGGATAAAAGTTAAATGTGTTTCTTGTTGGAGTTCCTTCTAGTTCTATAAATATAAGGGTTTAAAAATTTTCCATCCAAAATGTTGTTTGAAATTTGTAATGTATTATGCGATTGCGTTTCCACTAGACTTAGTCTCAAATACTCAATATATGTAACCTTAAAAAACCTAGTATTTAAATGAAATCAGAACCAAAATAATGTATACTTTTCATAGTCTAGGACCACAACTTTGTTTGGGCGGAGGAACAAGAAAAAAGAGCCTTGTATTTGAGTTCCAAATCTGTCAATGTTATTTATATGTCGTGAATTGTAAACATTAGGTTGAAAGAAAGACCAATATTTGAATATAAGTGTTTGAATTATTCCAATTTCCTTAATGATATCCAATAGTTGAAAGGATAAAATATTTAACAATCGACACTGTAAATATTGTAGACTCTGACCCCTTCATTTTCCTATCAGTCTTCTAATAATGGAAATAAGCAGTACAAAGTGTCTACCAATATATCTAAACAAGGGAATCCCTCGACAGACGTTCATGAATAAGGGACTCAGAGTGCAATGATCTAGCGAAGAACATTATTTCAACATCCTCATTGTCGCAAACGTGTGTTTATGATTGGTCTTCCTTGTTGACTTTGGTAGAAACTAGACACTTAACTTGTAGTGATATTTGTTGGAGAATTTAAATTTCTTCCTTATAGTGGACTAATAAATTCTTAACCTTTTCAATAGGGCTGATAAACTCGATATAGATTCGAGGGACTATCCATAATCTACCTAAAATTGGGGATTTTGTTTGATCACTTTGAATTGGGGTATAAACTCAATATGCAATATTGGAGGGACTGTCCATAATCCACCTAAAATTGGGGCCTTTGTTTGATCACTTTGATTTGAGCATGTGGGGAGGACATGATTCAATTCTAAAAATAACTGCTGAATTTAGGGTTAATAAAAACGTTTCTTCGTGAAAGCATTAGGTATTACATTCTGGGGTTTTTCTTTTAGGTAGGCCCAATCACACTTGACCAATAAAACCACCATCAAGTTGAATCAATCCTCCATTTGAAGGTCCTTCCAAATTCCAATGCCTTATTTTATCAATGACCTAACAACCGAGTATTTCACCAGCCCGACGGAATTGTCCCTTATCTAAGTTCAATAAACTATATGCTCCAGGGACCGGGAGAGTACATAGTTTACCTCACTAATTCCATGTAAATGTTGAATCACTCTGGCTTTTTTCTTATTGCCATTTTTTTCTATACACTGTTTTTAATAAATAATAAAATTTTGTTGTACAATTAAGGTTTCAAGTGAAAAGAATGATTTATTTTTACATGTCAACATTAAAGAGTTCAATTTATCACAACTCTTCAAAGAGAAATGGGACCCTACCCTTCAAATTTAATCCCTCAACTCCAGAACTTAAAACTATCTCTTCGTCAGCCCCAACAGATGAGAGACTCTCTCAAATGCTAGTTTCTTTGGACCAAAGAAAATACCTATAAATACTATTTTCCCCTCTTTATTGTCCCATTAACCTACCTCTACCTCGCCTTAGCATGTCCCGAGAAAGATGAGGTTGATGGTATTCTCTATTCTCTGGAATAATAAATCTATGGAGGATCATAAAGACCTGCCATAGAGAGACAGATATTGCTCATAAGGGTAGGCACATTGGCGTGTGGTATATGAAGTTTAAAGAAACAACGCTTCCAGGAAGAAGGGCAAGGAAGTTGGTACACTTCAGATAGATTTCTTATCTATAGCGCCCGTCTTCGGTATCAGATTCTCAATACAATGTTTGAATTTCAAGTGGAGGCTGAAGGAGCTCACCCCCTAGGCTTCTTTCTGGATTGAATAAAGAGGTATGTGCCCAACATGAACAGTAATATCAATAATTCTAGTATGTTAAAATTATTTGAATTTCACAAAATTCTGAGCTTGCTTCCATCATTTACAAATTATAGAAAACAAGAAAATATGACATCCACACCAGTCTTGAAAACCCACGAATAACAATATGCAATGCCTCTAATGTGAATGAATCGGAAATTCCTAACCCAGCTCAAAAATAATTGGTGATTTGGGCTTTGTGAAAATTAGTCGAATATAAACATGATAGCCAAGTCTGCATGGACCTGGGCAGACTCGCTGACCAATTCCTCTCGGCTTCCATCTCTTGGAAAGTTTCCCTATTAGGAGATTGTATTCCTTGGGCGATAGAGTTCCAATATTCTTGGATACTTGTTTGTTTTGAAAATATTTTCTTTCTATGGAAGGAAAGCAATGAAGTTATCTTAACAAGAAAGAACCTCCCCAATCTTTCACACGGTATGACAGATTTTGATTTGTGTGAGCTTCTCCCTGCAAATTACAATGCACATATATAGAGATGACCCGTCTGAAGCCATTGCTAGATTTTTAAGTGAGGCCCCTACAACATGAGCAAGAAACCACCTGGCACTTCACCAACCAGTTAGCACAGTCATGGCGTGGTGATGATAGGACTCAGTCTCACCATAGGGTTGGCACACATGCTTCTGAAAGGCAGGAATGCAGACACAGTTGGTCTCCTCCTCCTCAGACACAATTGACCAATTTCCAACATTGGCTTTGGTCATTTCCTAAGTAACCAAACCTCCTAGGCCAACCAATAGAAGCTGGAAGCCAATCATGGTCAAGGATGAGCCACCTGCTACTGGTTGAGGATCAACCCCAAATGATTGTGATGATCCTCCATCAGATGTTGGATTGGTGCCCACTACCAAATGCTGCTTAATATTGTGTTTATGGTCAGGCATAATGCCTTATCTTTCTCCAGGATTTTGCTTATACTACTTTGCTACACAGCTGTGAGTCCATGACGGCTACATGTGCGACCTGCTTTTTTTACATAAAATCTATGTACATATTATTGATTGGATAGTCAAAAATGCTTCTCCCAAGTGAACCAGCCATAGGAATATATATTTGACATCATTCCCTTATTTGGAGTAAAGAGAGATAGGGGCCAGCTCATCCTTCCTTCAGCCACAGGAATATTCAATTTTTAAGGAGTGCTTGCAACTTCCAAGTTAGGAGCTAACCCCGTATCTCTCTTTGCTCCAAATATAGATACGGGGTTGGTACCTGACTTGGAAGTTGCAAGCACTCCTTAAAACTTGAATATTCATGTGGCTGGTGGCACACTCCAAAAGAGGAGTTGGCAGGGGCTTGGAAGATATTCACTATGCAAAGAAAACTCTGAAACCATATCCCACATCTTTGTGCCCTGACATTTTACCCAAGAAGTTTGGACTCTGGAGTGTTGTTAAGGGATTGACAGGTGGGGAAGGGAAATGGGAAGGACATTCTGTTGAAAAGTCATCCCTGAGTAGAAGACTAGGGTTGGAAGTAGATGGGAGCATCATGAAAAAGGAAGTGATTTGGTGAGTGGAAGGTAGTCTAGGATGTGGATGTGACTAGAGGATGAGGGAGTGGAGCATGGATCATAACCTATAATTGTAGTTTACCTGGGGAACTCAGATCATAACCCATAGTTGGATAAAAGTGTAGGAATTTCATTTCTCCATCTCAAGGTAATGTGGGTGACACTAGAACTATGGAAGTCCCACACAGGACCCAGCTAGCTACTAGAGTTGAGATGCATCCATCTAATTGCAGAGGGGAGATCAACCAGAGCTGCCTCATTAAAAAGTGGGTAGCATTCGGTGTAGAAATAATAATAACCCTTCCAGTTCATGGGTTGAGTATTTCCTTGGGGCAGCCATAGATAAGCACTTGCTTCGTGGGGGTTTGGAATTTGGAATTATAAACTTTGCCCGGTAACTTACCACACCTTGGTAGCGCATCCAACAGCACCAAATTCGGGAGCTGAGAATAAAAAGCAGTATAAGTATTTGGACCAAGGAGGTAAGAGTCCTCTTTCTATTTTTACAAGCTTGCAGAGGTAAATAATTGTGTTCTTAAATGGTTTGAATGGATTGATACCTACCTTCCTTTCCATTTCTGGTCTTAGGTTGAAAATTTGAATGACTCATATTTCTTCCCCTGCATAATTTCATGTGTCTGTGTATTTTTCCCATGGGCGAGTTGATGAGGCCTTTAAGAAGTTTTGTGCTCAGTACTTGGTTCAAGGAATGCAAAGTAAGAACATTCAACTGATACAGAGCTCCCATTGTTCATCGATTAATTCTGTTATAACTGCTCTAGCGATTGGTGTGTAAATATTACAAAAACATATAATGAAAATTATTCTAATTTATTTTCCCTAAATGATGGGTGATTCCTTAGGAACACATGAGGGGGTTCAAGGATCACTGTTGGATGTTGGAATTGCAATGAGTCATTTGAGTCTTCCCCCATAATAGTCTTCAATCCACTCAGGCCTTCGTATATTCTCTTCTTGCCCAAGGCCCATGAGAGACCCACCGAGGCTATCCCAGAATATCCAAAATACCACTGCTTATAAACCTAGAGCTTAGAAGGTGTTCAAGGCTCAGATAGAGTAGCTTGGATTTATCGGGATTTTCTTTAGGGTAGAGCTATAGTGGTCACCTCAAATGAATTTTCCAAATTCATGTGGGACAGGGTCAGCAACATATAACCCATCTCTCAGGGCATTTATTTTGTGGTTTCTTATTTTGAAAACTACCTCTTCAGAGTTTGTTCCACATAGAGATTCAAACAGAGATGAGTGCTAGGACCTGTATGTTGATATCATGCAATACTCTGCAATGGGGAAGTCAACCTTCTCAAGGAATTCTATGCCCATACCAAGTCCCTAAAGGTTCCCCTGCATCATAGGTCAGAGGATGCTTTCTACCTCTGGAAGATCAAGCCAACTTGGTTTGCACGAGTTCTCAAATGATTCCATGGGACCCCTCTCAACGTACAACAAACACTTCATGCATCTTGAGGAATCCCATGACTTGTTGATATTGAATGGTCTCCCCTACTTTACTAACTCCAACAGTTTCACATGTTTCCCTCATGTTGGGGGAATTAGTAAGGTATACTACATCCTAGCCAACCAGGATTTGCTTCAATGTATCCTCTAGCTATTTGTTATCTAGATACCTATATCTGACCATACCCCTCTCATTTTTCCATCATGCTAACCATGCCATGGAGGGTTGAGACCCAAGATGGCCTTTTATGCAAAACACTTCCTATAGCTTAGGGATGGTATTGTATGGCCCCCTTAAACACTACAGCACTAGATGCATGGGCTCAAGATCCCCTTAAGCCAATTCAGAGGGGGTTCTTGTCATCTTCAAGTGAATGTTGAACACCAATTCCATAGAAGAACAAATTATGTCAACTCTACCATAGGCATAAGGAGAAAATAGTGAAGCACTTCATATTCAAAAGCCCTTGGTATTATGAGATATGTGATCAATTCCATTGCTTCATCAAAATCTCAGGATTCCCTCTCTTCCTTTTTCAATATCCAAATCAGTGGTGCCTAGCGCTTAAATGGGAGAGGCAGTCAGGTTTAAATCTTACATTCTTCAAGTACCAGCCTGGCTAGAGACTACTAATTCGATCACATCTTTCTTCTGGTGCTCCCAATGCATAGTGGTGCCAAGAGGCATGTAGAGACTTAAGAGCATCACCATCTCAACCCCCAGAGTCATCAGACCCTGAGAGGTAATTCAAACCCCCATAGTGAGACCCATACAGAGTTATTGACTTATAACTCGAGACAATCTATGTAGAACCAACAAGTAACAATCATCCTCCAATTCCTAGAATCGGGCCACCTCTTCTAGATAGAGAGACATTCCCCAAGCTAGATTCAACTCTTCCAACCAATCCGTTGTCTAGATATCCTTTCCTTCAACCTCATATGGTAGAAGAGTTGCACATTTGGTAGTGGTAACTATAGATGAGGACAATTCCCTCCTTCCAACCACAGGCACTTGGAGCCTTGAGGCTCTTTCCCTTGTACCATCTTCAAGAGCATTGTTTTCCATTTTAGATTTTAGTCAATAGAGCTTAGATCTTATAGATTAGCTTTCTTTTTTCCTTTTAAAGGAGTGGCCTCCACACTTACACTTTGTATCTACACTTATGTATTGTACAGTCCCATTGAACTACTTTGCTCATTTGTTGGATATTAATAAAATTATATCATCTTATCTTATCGTATCTCTTCAATTCTCACTGGTATGTATTGTACATTTTATGGGCATAATTTTGGTGTAGTTTTTTTAACCCTATATTCCAAACATTTCCAACAAAGAGTTTTTCTATCTGAGCATTCAATTTTTCATAGGCTGTCTTAATATCCATGTCCAAGACTCTGATTTACTTGGATATCATCTACCACCCCTCAATTGTTTGAGTGTGTGGACCTATTTGATGTTGTCTGAGTTCCATGCTGGTGGAACTGAAGCTGGAGTGAGGCAAATAATGAGCATATGTTGATCAAGATATGTTAAATTTGTCAAATGGTTGGTAGGTTCTTTAAATATCATCTCACTCACTTATGCACAGATGTTATTAGAAGATCCCACATTTGGATGGATCATTATCCCAACATATCCAATCAAATCCTCGACTAGTTGACTGTCTATACACCTGTACACCTATATGAGCACATTCAGTTAACAATTCCTTGAGATTGGTGCAGGGTAGTATAGTCTAGAAAATATATACAACAATGTGAATCATTCTTGCCCAAAGTTGTGGTCAAAGACTATTTTCAAAATGAATGTATATATTTCTCATTTTTGTGTGATTCAGGTGGTTTGGCACAAACATTTCATAAATTTGAATAATGGGCACAATATCTCCAACATGTTCTATTTAATATCATATTAATTTAACATAATATCATAGTGTATACAGTCCCCTCATCTTTTACTCTTCCTCTACAAACAATCAATTCAAATCCAATGCAAACTATTATGAGCAAGGAGTCATCAGATCAAAACCACTGGCAGACAAGCTTTCTGCCATTGATGGAGGATGAATAATTTTATGGTTTGGCGGTGCCAAAAGACACATAGGAGCCATCATGATAAAGAAGGTGAACATCCTATCTGCAATGATGCATGATAAAGAAGTGGCCTCCACCCATGACAGAGCTGCTTCTGACAGGAATTTAAGTAGGGGTTTATTCAATCCTAGCCATCATTTAGAAAAGAATCAATCAAAGGAACTGTATAGCATTAAAGGAGTTACATAATGGTCAAAGAAAAGAAACCCGAGTGCTTTCCTGATACACCCAAGGGAAAAGATGAGCCACTGCATGACGAGAAGAATTATTGAAACTTGAACCTATCACAAGGTCAATATGAAGCCATTGAATGTTTAAGTAAAAGTGAAGGTATGTTAAATAGAGTAAAACTCAATTTAAAATGGGTTCCATTGAAGAGGAAATGAAATATATCGAGGGTTTGTTCTTACTGATATAGAAAAATCCAAGTTCCGATCTTTGTGATAAATTGTTTGTGGGAGTGACAATCTCTTTGCTATGTGTTTAAAATGTTTGGTTAACACATCGTACTTTTCATGATTTTGGGGACACCAGGAAATGTTTCTCTCGGAATTTCACCATCACAGGTGCATAGGGAGTGTGCCCCCATGGGAAGTGCATCTCTGTGTAACACTAGTTTCATAGTATGGAAATATGCAAGGATGGACTGAGAATCCATTTCCATCCCACTGGAAGCATCAAGATGACAGATCCTAATTCGGGTAGAGTCCAAGTCAATTTAACGGTCTCTGTTTCTAAAGGAGAAGGTCCCTTCCTCGAGTTCATTTGCACTGGGTATTTTGACGGGGTTTCAATCGAGGGCATGGCTATAAAGCAGAAGCAGGAAACAAAATTAGATGCAGTTGACCCAATTCCGTACAAGGGGCCTCACAAACTTGTTGGTCACCACCATGGGTTGAACCTAAGAACCAGGAAGCCAGGCTATTTGTCGAATGTAAGCACCTTGCAAAGCAAGCTCAATTGCAAGACGGTCTATTATTTCATCTCGAGAATTGACAGTGAGAACTTGGCATTCCTCATACACAGCTACAGCCAAATAGTTCTCATTTGCAAAGTTGAAAACAAGATGAACTAGTTCAAATCGAACTGAATTCCTGGAAAGAGGCTTCACATTAGACTTGTCTGCTGTCATAGGTGCAACATCTAGTTGTCCAATAAGTTTCCTCGCATCTAAGATTGTTACTTTGTCACCTTCTCCTACTACAATCCTGCCTCTGCTATTTATAGTAAGAAGAGATTTGATGATAGATCCACTTGAAAGATGGGATTTAAGTTCCCTTGCATTAGAATATTCTATTTTAATCTTCATGTCCAGAGATCCACTTTTATATGCCTTACTTAATTGCAAAAGATTTGAATTGTAGGATAAAACCTTGTCATCACCCAAAACTATCCTCTCATCCTTTGACAATACTGAATGACTAGCCTCGTTAATACCAGGAAGAAGTTGTCTACATAACCTCAAAACTTGGCCTTCAATATCCATAACCATAAAAAGTGATAGCAACCCATCCTCTTCCTCTTTGGGGATAGATAACTTGAAAGTCTTCTCATTCTCCATGCAACCTTCATCCTCAAGATCAGAGTCACTGTCAGATGGCTGAATATGATCCCTCTCATCTGAGAGAGGCAAGAATGGATCAACACCGCTAGCCCCCCTCAATGATGTAGTGCTGGAAGAAACATATTTTCGAGGCTTCAAGCAGAGGCAGCTTGTCCCTCTTACCCCTCCTACTCCACAATCACAAAAGAAATGTCTTAAATGAGAGTAAACAACTCTGCGACCCCTGTGGCACACCCTGGCACAAATAGAACAACACCCTTTAGAAATAGTCAGATCGCAAGTGTAGCAGAAGTACCAATGTTGTTCCATAAATTTTCTTCCACTAGTGGTGAATGTACAAACTTTTGATGCAAGTGACCGTTCACTGTTACTCTCATCATCATCTTCTTTATCCATACTAGCCAGTTCTCCATCAGATGTGCCATCATCCTCATCATCATCTGCTGATGTGGCATCACACTCAATCGCACTAGAATGGACTCCCTAATTGACTGGATTAACCAAAGCCTCCGAGTTCTTTCTAGGAACACTAGGCTTCAACTTACAGCTAGCAGAATCATTGTTAGAACTAGTGTTTGACCAAGGCTTCTCTGTTAATTTTTCAGAAACATGCTTGTTAGCACCATACGACCTAGTGCAAAAACAAGAAAACCCAAGACAAACTTCAAACCCTCCAGATGGGTTTCATCGGCAGACAACTTGACTACCATATCAATTGCCCTCTTGATAATAGGCTTTATTGTGGACTCACCATTTTCCAAATGAACTACAAAATTGAAGTATGCTTTCGCAGTAGGAACATCAAATGACAGGAATGCCTTCTCTAGACCCACAAGCAATGCATCAAGAATGTGATCAGAAAGTTCTCTTGATTTTGAATCAGATGAAGGTGACACCAGAGCATTAATGAAAGCAATAGCTGAATCTCTTACTGAATTAGAGACTCCTGTTGGAAAATTACCTACAGCTGATTGAGCAGTATATCCTAGAGCATTTTTTCCAGCCATGAAGCCAAAGAAGATGAATCCATCAATAAGAACTTTTCCTGCAAGGTGTGTTTCAAGTTAATATAACTCGGATCACCTATTAAAATATTAACAAATAGCTGTAGCACCTTCATATTCACTGACTCATTATGGCATCCATCCAAAGCATCAATTAAAGGAAAAAAGTTACCATTGCCTCCAAGAAATTCCGAGAACTTGTTGGATTGGTTAAACATCAATGAGTCCTCAGTGTTCCCCAAATAAAACTTAAGCAAAATGACTTTACTAGGATCCGTTCTCAGGCATTCCACCATATCAGTTGCACTTGTAAGTAGATGCTCTTTAATAGATAAGTTAACCTCATTGCTTGAGTTCATTTCTTTTACCAGGATTTCCATGTTCTTCAGCAAAAATAGATCACTATACATACATCTCTCTTCTATAGAGGGAATTAAATTATTGAACAGGATTCTACATTTATCATGTATACCCTCAAATAGCCTGTCAAACTTTATGGTCATTATGACCTCAAGCAAACTATTGAAAACTTCTGCATCAACCTCAATTCCCCCTAATGCATCTCTTGCTCTGAAAAATTGCTCAATTGTATCCAAAAATCCCTCAACAGAGAGGGTAGAAGAGACCATAGCTGCACTCCCTGGATGAACATGTGATGGGAAACCATGCAATGAGGAGCTCAGAAAAAGTTTGTTCAGGTTCCCTGTGTTTTCTTTGCTCACAATTCCTCTAAACTTTGTCAGAGTTCCAAGTACAGACTCTATAAGCTTAAAGCTAGCTCCTAGCTTCCCCAACAGCTCTTCCTGCTTTGACTTGTCATAACCTGCTTGAAGCAGCAAATTTAGTGAAAACAGTGCATCATCTTCGCATTCTTTTCCATCAAGAACAAAAAGCACAGCTTTTTGCAGTGCCCCGACATGCATGCTCAAAAGGGATGTCAATATTTTCAGCAAAACGCTTGATTTCCCATCCTTCAATACACAAAAAACTAACTGCTCACAAAGTGTGAGTAATGAAGTATCTTTAAATGTCTACTCTATCCAAAATGTGTCCTCTCTTGAAACTGGGATCTTTCTCAGAGACACTTTCCACAGACCTGCCTGGAGCAATGATAAAATTAAAGACAGCCATGCACTATGACTTAAGAATAACCAACCCCTTTCCTTCACACTATGCTCTTTGTATAATGTTTGAAGCTGAGAGAGTATATCTAGAATGATATTTTCCAGTTGTGATAGCTCCCCTGTATGGCCAAAATGAACATTATGGCGCAGAATTCTGCTAAAACTTATGAAGTATTCAATTTCAAGAAACTTGTCTCTACCCAATTAAGGATTCCATGGCAAAGCACCAGCTTCCTTAACATCAATATCTGATAGAGTGATCCAGCCAAGTACAAAAAAATATCTTTCAAGTATAAGCTCATGCACTTGGGAAGCTTCCCTATTCTGCCACGCTTCCAAAATGCAACAAACAACAGAATAGAGATCATACCAATTTAAACCCAGATCTTGAAGAACTTTGTGTTCTATAATACCCCAGTTATGAACCCCACTAACGTCAATCAGTTGCTGAAAGAGATCAGCCATTCCATGCTCTTCTGTGACTCCCTCATTCACATTTATAACACTTTGTACCACATGATATACCCATGATTCTAAATAGCCTGTTCCTGTTTTTAAATCTTCTCTCCAACAAACCAAAGCCCAAGTTCAGTTTTTAAAGCAGCAGTAAGGATATGATAGCTGGTCTGGTTAAAGAGAACCCCAAAAGTATGGAGATAAGGAGAAAAGATCTCCATTCAAGAGCTCGTTCTCCAACAGAAGCTTGACAAAGATAACAACTCTGGGACATAGTTCTCTAATTGATGTCCAACCTCAAATTCTTCATACGACATGGCAGTGGGATGTGGAGAGACCAAAATTATATCCCTTCAACACTCATTTGAAACATTATATGCAGACTCTCAGATCATGACTCGGTATATCCCAGTAAAAGTTGTGTTCAATCAACCGACTGGTGATAGGAAGTGTTTAATGCTTCCAGCAGTGATGGAGAAACAGACCCAAGAATGGCACATCTCATAGGTAATTTTGTCCCATGAAAGGATATTCCCTTTTTAAACTCTTATCATCAGTCAGTACTAAAATGATTAGCATAAAGTATGGCAGTAGTAATCTTATTATTCAGTATACACTGTACAATCTATCAAGAGAACAGGAGGTTATCTTTATTTGCTCTGAAATGCAGTCTAGCTTGCATAGTTGAAAATATCAGATTCAGAAGTATAGGTCTTGCTAGAGAAGAATAACTCAGATTTATTTTTAGATTCTCAAAAGCTGAAAATATTTTTTGTTAAAATGGAGACATGGACTTCTCTTCAAATTCATGGCTCTATCTCCAGTTGAACAAAATTACAAAAGCTCATTGGACATCAATCTGAGATCCATGTATTTCCTCCTGTATATTAATATAAAACCTCTTTATTCACCAAAAAGGCTGCTAGAATGCAATGAATTCAACAGCTAGTAGAATACAATGTCGCCAGCACAAAGGAATGATATCAGAAATTGTAAGATAACAGACTCAGGTAGCAACAGAAATGTCTATAAACGTTTATTAAAGAACACCAAAAACTTTGAAGCTCAAATAATAGCAATACAATTCACCAGCCTAGATATAATCACCCAAAATTAAGTTATAGATGCCAATAAGACCAAACCTTAAATATTCCAAGGCTAACTCACTTGTTCTGTGTTTATGTTGAAAGTTGGAAAAATATTGCCAGGTCAAAACTGTTAAGTCTGTTGAAATCTGAACGGGATCAAAAATTCTACTTTTTTCTGTATGAACTCCGATGAGGTTGGAACCTCTCTCAAAGATCCTGAAAAAATTACTTTAAGAATTTAATATTACCATTACTACTGAACACCTCCAGCAAGCAGACACACCTCCAACAACCAAAATATGACCAAACACAGTCAAAATCAGGATTAAGAACTTTTCTTAAACGCATGGTTCAAAAACCTGAGCTTTAAATCACAAGTTGGAGGTGTTGAGCGAATCAAACTCAGTCAACCTGAGTCCAAGTTTGACTCGGCCCAAACTGAATCGGCTCGTTCTGAGGGTAATCCAAGTCAAACTCGTGATTCCTGTTACACTGATGTAACTTATATTTTTTAATACATAATATAATTTTAATTTTTCATAACATGTATTTATCAATTTACTAGCTCCAAGGGATAGCTTGGTTGGTTCAACCGTTTTCAGCTCATGGAGGTTGAGGGTTCCATTCCCAATGAGTCCAATAGGGTTACTAGCCACTATTGTGGGTGTATGCTTACCTTGGGATCTAAGTTAGGGAAGTGCACTTCTTGATGTGATAAGCGGCACACATGGATGTTTGGCATCTTCTAAAAGGGTGCACTTGTTGAAGAGGATGTGTGGTTGGAATATTTGGAATTCACATGGGCAGCTACTTAAATCCTCACAAAAATATGTTGACTCCCTCTATTCTATATTACATTTAGAATGGCAGCTACAAGATTCATGGAAACTTCACTTTTATTCTTTGACTGCGACCTCACATATCAGCTTATCAAACACTTTCAATGGCTCCTTTAAAAAAAAGCTTATTATTGACGATACCTTACAGTGGACGATAGGCCCTACTCTCTTGTCCGTGGTCTCACATATTCTTTGATTTGTCACCCTCTTCAAGAACTCTAGTTCCTTGCTAACTTCCTTTGTCAGATGTTGACTCATTTTTCACATGTTGGACTCATTAAAATGTCCTAATGTGCTAGGATTTACTACCTAAAGTTGTTGACCATGTGATATAAATAAGCAGTAATGCCAGCAAAAGCAAACATGAAAATGAGGATAAGACAAATCACCAAATTGAGAACAGTCAGGATATGCTCATCAAAGGCCTCAAAGGCGGCAGCCTGAGGTTTGTTGTTAATGAAGAAAATAAAACCTGCATCCCATGTTTCAGACCCCATGACAAAGGCAGAGGATTTAAAGAGTGTATGTTAGGGCACAAATACATAACAGGGATAACGCAGAACTTGTGCAATAATGCAGAGATATAAGCGTAAGGTGCCATACACAACACAGGAAACCAGAGCCATAGCTCTGCAATAACATCCAAAACAAAGGACCTGAAGTGTTGTTTTGTGGTAGCAAAAATACCCTGTAATCTAGGGAAACGATGAAGTTTGAAAACTGCAGCAGAGAAGGTAACTTGGGCTTTGGTTTGTTGGAGAGAAGGTAACTTGGGCTTTGGTTACCTTCATTCTTCTGTCGATGCTGCTGCATGTGCATCAGAATCACATTAAGTTTGATACAGTTGTATCATTTCATTTGGGATATGATGGAAATCAACCACCTCTGATAGTCCTATGTAGCAAATTTGCAATTTTCATTTGCCTCATTTCTATTTCGAAGTTGCACTTTGTTGACTTCATCATATGGATGGAAATTTGATATAATGATATATTTGTTAGTGGTTGTCATTCTCTCATTTGCTAAAGTTCCACTGATTTATCATAAATCATTCATTGCTATCTACGCTTAACATAGGTGCTCATATTACCTTTCTATAAATGGAAAGTCTGATAATAATTGTTTTTGGGCTTACACCATCCATTTAGGCAAGTACTAAGCAGCACCAAACCTCATAAGGATTTCAGCATTGTATAAAGTTTTAGGAAATGTCTTTAATAGACTCATGGATCTCAGCAGTCTAATTGCATCTGAAACACTGGCAGGTCAAAAGAACCTATTGTGCACTGAGCAAAGCTCTCCCGCAAACATGTGTCATAGCAGAGTCCTTTGAAGCAATAAGCATAAGAAAACATTGAGTAAAGTTTTAGCAGATATCTTTGACTAGACCCTATTTTATCCAGTCTACCTACATCTGAAACACTGGCCTGTCAGATATTTAAATATGTGCATAGTTCATTGAGCAAAGATCTTCTCCAGAGTCCAAACACATTTGCTGTATGAAGGCATTAGGCCATTAATGTTAGTGACAATATCTAAGTTAGAGTCACTCATGATTAACCAAGGAAAATTGCGGCTCACTCTCATCTGAAAGTCAAATGCTAAATGACTTGAAAATGTAAAATATGAAAGATGTAGCTAAAGGTGAGTTAAGTTTAGTAGTTTACTAGGTTTTTTTGTTTTTTATTAACATTTTTTTTCCCATTTTTTTAAAAGTTTTTATGGTTTTTGGAAAACAAATTGAGTGGAGGGAGGATGGTGCCTAGGTGTCCTTTTTTTTGTCAGCATGTACCCACAAGCTCCTCCTTTTGGTGGCATCCATCTCACTTTCCTGGAGGGGGGTGCCCACAAGCCCCCTCTGCCCCCTCTCTTTTG
Organism: Pseudotsuga menziesii; assembly: GCA_001517045.1. Taxonomy (NCBI): domain Eukaryota; kingdom Viridiplantae; phylum Streptophyta; class Pinopsida; order Pinales; family Pinaceae; genus Pseudotsuga; species Pseudotsuga menziesii. The sequence goes on from LPNX010169094.1 coordinate 27,316, forward strand.
TGAAATGCTTTATGTAACTTGGCAGAATGTTTCGAAGTGTGTTTTGTGGAGTTAAGAAAAAATGTCCAAGGGTGGTGTAGGGAAGCATTTTCACTAGGCACCCACCCGACCCTACAAGATGTGTCCCGGTGTATCACTAATGGGAAGGGTGCATCAAGGATACTTTGTAATATGTTGGTAGGATGTTATGATTATTCTCATATTCAATATGGCAATGGTTAATCACATTCATCCTTATGATTCAAATTTGAACTCCAATATATAAACAGTGAACATTAGCATTTCTTTCCCAAGATACATGATGGGAGAATGCAAAACAGAGGAGTCTAATTAATGAATCTTAAAGGATTTGGAGTCCAACAAGTTGTGAGGCAATGGTTATAGGATGTGAAGTATAAGATGAGGCAAAATAATTTTATTAAAAAAAGAAAAGTCCATTCTATGGTGTGGCGTTTCTTTTGGGCATATTCTCAGAAGGAAATCATGGTTGTCAGTAACCAGGATTGATATTTGGGGATTGGGAAGCAAGAAAGCAAGGCATTTGAAAATTTATCAAAAACAGTTGATTATGTGCCATAAAAAAATATCAAGGATTGAGATATTTTTGGCATCAGTTTTAAACTTTAAATTGTAACCATATGCATGCCTAAGCTAATGAAGTTACCGAGTTTATTCATCTAAAGAATAGTATTTGTGTCAGTGCAGATGTTAAAAATTTGTTGGTTCTTCCAAATGAAAATGCTGTGGTTTATGTAATTTTCCATGAATGAGGGGAAAATATTTATTAGAAGTTCTTATATTTTAGTCTGTTTACATTTGGATTTAGGCCTACGTGTACACGACACTTGGTATCATAGTTTGTTGTTTTTGTAAATTGAATATTCTTTATGATGTCATTCTTTACAGCTATCAACATTCTATAGTTCGGAGCACATACTAAGAAATGTCATGGTTATAATAAAAAATGATTATGTCTATGTGGAATAATTGTGTTTTTTGTCTTATGCTTTTCAGTGGAATGCTTTGTATGTTGAGAACATGCTTAGAGTGGAGAGCATTGCTGTCGGGGAAATTATTGGTAGTAGAATACTTATGGCAGTGGTGGACAAGCTTATTGAAATTGATGTAAGTAACTGGGCATATTCAACAGAAAACCAATGTGCATCATTGATATTTCTCATTTCTAAAATTCTGGTTTTTATAATGAAATTCTAAATTTTTGGACCATTGGTGTTAGAAGGTTGTCTAGACTCTAAATGCCCTTCTTATTGTATTTGAAATCTAGGTTGAAATAAAATGGGAACACATTTTACATGAAGACTCAAGAAAGGTCTACATATTTGACATGGAAATGGAAGATGATGAAGAAAATGAAGAACCTGGGAAACCTGGTAGTGAGGTATCCGTATAACTTGTATAGTGTTTCCTTGAAATAGCTTTGATTTACAATAACTGGCATGCATGTTCCGGGACAAGCAATTCTTCTCATTTTGTATAAATTATCTAATTGCATATGGTTGATTTGGGTTGTAGGAAAATGTTGAATTGCCAAAATCTTATTCTATGCAAAGTTTGGGGGTGTTGCAGATAAGATGGATGTATTAATGGAAATTACTTTAGAGTAGCTAAAATTATGTGCTGATGAGGGTCGTCTGTCACAGGTGAAATTATTATTTATTTATCCAGCTTGAACTGTATTGTTGGTTAATTAAAGTTGGTGGTTTTTCAAAAACATGCATAATTGATCTATTTTTTTCTTGACATCTAAATTTTTCCCATTGGTTTTGTCAATAGGTCTATGATACACTCATGCACTCATTTCAATCAACTATTTTGAATACTCACAAGTCTAAGTTTACACAGGTAATGTCAAAATGTTTGGTTTTCAAAGAGTTAATGGAATGTTGCATTGATGCTTTCTCGTGCTGGATACTTCATGGATTGTATTAGCTGTAAATATCTTTTAATGCGACATGTTAAAAAATTTTCACATCGAATGGCATGTCTTGTAAGGCATCCAGTTAACACTTTTAAATTCTCAATAGTGGGTCCCCATTGAACTTTGAAGTGGAATTTATGTTTTGCATGCAATTTTGAGTTGCAGAAATCTTCTTTCTGAGCAATTCAAGTTTTCGTAAGCATCCTCTTATGACATTTTGTAAGAAAGCAGCCTGCTGGTTTTTTCCTTTCAACCTTTGATCACAAGATTTGGTTTGTAGGGGCATTTTTCAGAACTAATGCATAGCAAGCTGATAGAATTGTTTGTATTAATTACCATACACATAGACAACAACCCACTGGTGCTTTCATTTTGAGGCAGCTAATTTTGTTTTTAGTAGTAGTTGAGATCCTCATTTTCTTTGATTTAGTTTTTTGGTTTATTTTTCATCTGCAAAGGTTTTCATTATTTATTTCATTACACTAGGTGAAGCAAGGTTTATTCTTTGTAAATATTTGGACACAAGCTCAATGTACTTGGGGATACTTTTTCCTACAGCATATTGTAGCTGCTTGTACTATGTAGTGGATGTACTGTAGTCCAGGGAATTTGTGTTTTCTGCATTCTTTAGCCGACACATTCTTCTTGCCAAATTCAGCTGTCAATTCTTTTGTTTTCCAGTTCATCCCATTTTTATGTAGGCGGCCTCCCTGTGTCTTGCCATCTTGATCCTTATCCTGAAAGTCGTACATATTTTTATTATCTTCAAATACTTCATATGCAATTCAGATAATTTAGAACAAACAGGGCAACAATGATGCTCTTTTATAGTTCGATTGATTGAACAGTAATTGAAGCATACTGACAATTCATCAAAGAGAATTCACCAAAGCAGCCAGGCAACATGTGTAAGCTTATGTCTTATGCCATTTTGTATTTTTTTTAAACACTTATAGCTGTCGGTTAAGCGACGGCCTGTAGGTGATTTTAAAAAAAAGAAACACAATACCGTCGCTTAACCGACGTTTAAGTTTTTATAATCCGTCGGTTAAGCGACGCCTGTAGATGTAAAAAAATTTGTCACCGTCTCTTAACCAACGTTTACATTTTCATAATCCATCGGTTAAGCGACGAGTTTCACTGTAGAAGCGACGGCCTGTAAGTGTAGTTTTTTTTTTTTTAAATTCTCCACCGTCACTTAACCGACGCTTACGTTTTCATTATCGTCGTTTAAGTGACAACTCAGTTTAAAGTTTAATATGAATTAGATGTCGGATAACTGACGATGTACATTTAACCGACGGTAAACTGAGTTGTCGCTTAACCGACGGATTGGAAAGATGTCGGATAACCGACGAAAATCCACCGACGCTTAAAAAAAATCATAGTGTCTGTAGCTAGGGTTTTAGCCCTAGCTTGTGCGAATGTACTATTTGACTTTGACTCATGATCACAGTGGACCAGAGCTGAGGTGTCATTTCTGGACGATCCGACCGGCCGTTTTCAGATTCGGGAGATACAGGTATTCTGTCAAACTCATACCTGCATTGTAATTGGGTTCGGGGGGAGGGTAGTGATTCCTAGGGTTTGTTTGTACGGTCCACACAGGTGGACCACGGGTTTGGGGGTCGAAACCGCGATCTCAGACCGCGGGTTTAGACCGGGACAGCCGCGGTTGGGGACCACGGGTTCAGGCTTGACAGCCGCGGTCGGAGGCCGCGGCTGTAGGCCTGATATCCGCGGTCGGAGGCCGCGGCTGTAGGCTTGACAGCCGCGGTCAGAGACCGCGGGCTGTAGGCCGGACAGCTGCGGTCGGGGGCCGAGTTGTTCCGGTTTTTTGGATGAAAGGGAAGGTCGATTATTTTGGGATGAGTCTGATGAGACTTCGTTGTGTGATTGACAGGATGCCGCAGGTGCTATGGAGGGAGCGGGAGATACAGGATGATATTATGGTCATCATTCGAGAAGACCGTCGGGTACGATCGATTCTGGGGTTGTTCGGGCTGCTGAAGTTTGCAGAGATACCTATGATACGGTTAGCAGCATTGCTGCTGAACCGATTGGTTAGTTTCTGGGAGCCAGAGATACAAGCTTTCCGAGTCCAGGGTGAGAGGGTGGACCTCACCCTGACTGATGTATACTTCTTGACGGGGCTACCCTGTCTAGGCCGGGTGTCAGATACTCAGCCGCGGGTGTCTGCGGACATCGACATGGATGATATGCGGGAGCGATTTTGTTTGGCAGAGGCTCAGGTGCATAGGAATGCACTCTTGGTGAGAGACTTACAGGAGCCGGCAGTACGGGCGATGGCAGCATGTGTGGTGCGTATTTTGGGGTCCCAGTCACCGGAGAAGGTGTCTAGGGGTCAGATGCAGCTTGTGGAGCATGCGCTGGTCGGGACTTATTTTGCGTGGGGCCAGATGTTCCTGACCTGCGTGCAGCGACAGCTGACCACAGCGAAGGAATCTGGTAAGGCGTTCTGCTATGGTTCATTTTTATGTGCATTCTTTATGGAGAGAGTCCCCACACTGCGGCCGCGGGTGCCGGTCAGAGCGGGATGCTTGAGGGAGCCTCGGATGGTGCGGTGGGGAGAGATGATGCGCCGCTGTGGTGGTGGGGACGTTGGGCAGTACTTTACGCAGGAGCTGTACCTGCAGTGGCTCCAGCTACCACTGACGCTGGAGGATTATCCATATAGGGATATGGACTTCACTGGAGATCCAGATGCGCCACGGCCACTAGGACAGGCATGGGGGCCCGATGGTATGTATGATTTGATTGTATTGTCCAGTTTTATGTATATGATATATTGTTGAAATATTGTGACTGACAAATGGGTGATTTGCAGATGTGGGTCCAAGGCCACCGCCAGGGCATGTGGCACGCAGAGGGATTGTGGCCGTTCTAGCTTTGCCTGGGCGGGGGGAGGTGCGTCGTCAAGATGCAGAGGGGACATTGGAGTCCGTACGGGCACTACTCGACCATCTGCTGGTGGGAGTGACTGACGAGGGATGGTGAGACATGGATCCGACCGTGGTCCAGGATTGTTTGAGGGCTTTTCGGGATTTTAGATCGATTGCGATCCGGGTGGCCATATTGGCAGACAGGGCACGGGCACTGGAGCCCAGACGAGATGAGGACTCACCGGAGGAGGAGCGGGGAGAGGAGTCAGAGGCAGTGGACACTGATAGTGATGCAGGGTACGACTCTCATTAGGGAGAGTAGGGGGCTCCCCCTGATTTTTTGTAGCTACGGCCTGTACCTTATGAGGCTTTAGGGATGTACATATATTTTTGTATGGCTAAGTACAGGGGTACTTAGGACATGTATAGTAGATGTATTTTTTGTTGATATGTATATATATATGCACATGGATGCACCTTTTTGGTGATATTTATTTCATTTGTACGCACGTGGATGCGCTTGATGATGTGTTATATGTTTGTATTGCATGTGGATGCAAGTATTCTAGGATGTTGGGCACGTGGATGCCCCTTGTGTGTTTTATGTGATGTGACATGATTTAGTTATGATTAGGCACGTGGATGCCCCTATGGATGCAAATGTGGATGCAATGCAGTCTTTTTGGTTTTTTATATAGTTGGATGAGATGCTATGATGTATAGTGATGCATGATGGAGGTGTTACATGGTGTGATTGATATGCCAATCTAGGATGTTATTTTCCATTTGATCTGCGACACTATTTTGAGCTCTTGGGACATGTGTGAATGAGATGGATTCAAACTGTCGGCTAAGTTGTTTTGTACGCAGGAATTTTCTAAATAGGCAAGGATCGCGCACCTGGTAGCAGTTGTTGATCTGGGAGACAAGTAGCTGGGAGTCCAAGAACACATGAAGGTGACATATGCCCATCTGGAGGGCAGCAGTCAGGAGACCGGTCACAGCATCATACTCTGCCTGGTTATTGGTATCAGCGCCTATACATGTTCCGTCAAGGTGAATCAGTTCGTTGGAAGGGGAATACAAGACCCACACTGCAGAAGCCAGGTTGGAAGACCAGCGGCTTGCACCATCAGCGAAGCCAATGTAACGAGGTGGAAAATGGTCCATCTGTGGGCATGCAAAAAACAATGAATGTGAGATTATGGTAAAAAAGGTAAAAAACAAAAAGGGAGCAAACTGTACAATGCGGACCAATGAGGTCGCGGTTTCAATTATGGGTAAAAGCGTTTAAGATACAACCCATTACGGGGGTTGCGAAAAGGGTGGCCTTCAGAGTCAGCTAAAATGTATGCCCCCTTGCCGAGGCAAGTCTGCACAATGTAAGGGCCTTGCCACATGGACTCAAACTTTCCTTTACCAGTTTTGTCGTGGGATTCGTCATAGGCGAGGACGAGGTCCCCTTCATGGAAAGTTCGAGGGTGGACATGTTTGTCATAACTGGCTTTGAAGCGGTTTTTGGCAGCTTCGATGTTCTGGAGAGTGGCACGACGATCTTCATCGGCTTGTTCGAGGGATAGCAGACATTGCTCTAGGGGGGAGGTATCAGAGAGAAGCTCAACGGCGATGTGTAAGGCAGGTATCTGACACTCAATGGGGAGGATAGACTCTACACCGTGAACTAAATGAAACAGGGTAAAACCAGTGGCGGTCTTGGTGGAGGTACGGTAAGCCCATAAGGCAGGGAATAGCATATGGTGCTAATTGGACTTATGTCAATCAACCGTGCGTTGGAGTATGGTTTTCAGTATTTTTTTAAGAGCTTCGACTTGACCGTTCCCTTGAGGGTAGTAAGCCGAGGAAAATTGGTGTTCAAATTTGAGAAAGGTGGATAGCTCGCGCCAAACGGAATCTTCAAAGTGTGATCCATGGTCTGAGACCAACTGTTTAGGGACCCCGAATCGAGTGATAACATGGTTAAATAAGAAATAGGCAGCGGTGTCAGCAGTACAGTTGAAGGTAGGCATGGCTTCCGCCCATTTGGTGAAGTAATCAACGGCGACAACGATGTGCTTATGGCCATTAGCCGATGGGGGTCTACACTCCATGAAGTCGATGGCCCACTTGCAAAAGGGACCAACGGTGACGACTGGGTGTAATGGAGCAAGTGGTGTCCGGGCCTTGGGGGCAAAAAGTTGGCAGTTATGGCAATGCTTGACCGCAGTGATGCAATCGGTAAAAAGTGTGGGATAGAAGTATCCGACGCGGACGACCTTTTGGGCAGTGGCCATCCCTGAGAAATGGCTGCCGCAGGCACCTCTATGACAATCATTAAGGACCTGTTCAGCTTCCTCGTGTGTAAGGCAATGACGAAGAATTGTATCGACTCCTCGTCGGTAAAGGACATCTCCTAGGAGGAGGTAGCGAGAGGCCTGGTGACGGATACGACGACGTTCATTACGAGTGACGGTGGGTTGAAACTTCTGCGTGTGCAGGTATAACAAGATATCACCGTACCACGGGTCATCGGATGAGATAGTGAACAAGTGATTATCGGGTAACTCCTCGGAGATAGGTGGGGCCGGGATGAAGGAAGGGAGATCGGTGATGAGCTAGGAAACTGCAAGGGCTTTAGTGCTCTTAGGTGTTCGGAACGTGAGGTCATATTCCTGGAGGATAATGACCCATTTAGCCACACGACCTTGCAGGAGACGCCGGTTTAAGAGATATACCATGGGGTTAGAGTCGGCGACGACTGTGGTGTGACTAAGTAAAATGTAGTGTCACAATTTTTGGACGGAAAATACAACTGCTAGGGCTAGTCTCTCCTCATATGGGTAACGTAGGGGTGGGCCAGACAAGGTCTGGATGACGTAGTAAATGACATGCTCTTGGCGTGAGGTGTCTTCTTGAACCAAGACTCCGGACACAGCATGCTCAGATGCCGAGACGTAGAGGATGAAGTCCTGAGAGAAATCCGGAGGGGAGATCAAGGGGGCTTGTGTGAGAGCTTTCTTGAGGTCGTCGAATGTAGCTTCTGCTTGTTCGTCCCATACAAAGGGTATGTGGGTACAGAGCAGTCGCAAGAAACCGTGAACGGTTGTGGCATAATCAGGAACGAAGCATCGAAGAAAATTGGATCGCCCTTGCAGACTTTGGAGTTGCCGGAGTGTTCGAGGAGAGGGAAGGTCTAAGATGGCTTGGACTTTCAGGGGATCAACAGTAATTCCTTTCTGGGAAATAATGAACCCTAACAATCGGCCTGCCGAAACGCAAAAGACGCACTTGTGTGGGTTCAAGCGGATCTGATATTTTCGACAACGCAGAAAAAACTTGCCGAAAGTCAGTAAGGTGGTCTAATCATTTTCGGGAACAAGCTGTAAGGTCATCAAGGTAGACGAGCAGGATATGGACTAAATCATGAAAGCAATAGGTCATGGCCCGCTGGAATGTGGCACCAGCATTTTTTAGTCCGAAAGGCATGACGCAATAGGCAAAGGTGCCCCATGGGGTAGTAAAAGCGGTTTTGTATTGGTCTTCCTTTCGAATTTGGATCTGATTGTATCCGGAAAAACCGTCCATGAATGAGAGGACTTCATGCCCCGCACATGCATCAATGAGCTGGTCAATAAATGGCGTAGGGAAATTGTCTTTGGGATAGGTGCGGTTTAAGTCTCGGAAGTCCGTGCATACTCTAAGGGTGCCTTGTTTCTTGTTGACAGGAACAAGGTTTGAAACCCAAGTGGTATAGGCAATAGGATAAATGAATCCTGCCGTGCGAAGCTTCTCAATCTCTGCTTTGACAGCTGGGAGTTTTGAGGGATGAATGGGACATTGTTTTTGACGAACGAGGGGTACATCAGGCCATGTGTCAATGTGGTGCTCTATAATGGCAGGGTCAAGACCAGGCATTTCGGTATAGGACCAGGAAAAGACATCACGGAATTCTTTGAAAAGTTTTTTGTATTCCTTAATCTCCTACTCAATGCAAGATGCTCCTAAAGCGATGAGTTCGGGGGTGCCTCCGAGGGCAGCGATATCAATTTTGATGACAGGTGAAATGTTGGCCATGTTACCCTCTTCGAAGGCGTCAGGAGCAGGAATAGGGTCCTTGAACCAGTCAACCTTGGGAGGAAGGAAGTCTTTGGATTCAACTGCAAATTGGGTAGCAGTGTTAGAGGAAGATTCATCTGGGAGGAAGTAGGAATGATGGTGCATGTCATCCCAGGGATAATCTGGGGCAGTGAGAGCCTCGAGGATCTCCTCATCAATACGGAATATCTATGTCGTCAAATCGGTTGACGAGGGAGTAGTGACCGAGGAGATCATATAAATGGTATTAACCTCTTCGAAAGGGGAAGAGACTGGGGAATGGATTTCCTCAATGGTGAGGGGTGCCGTCTCAAGATCCAGATTGTTCATCTCAAAGAGAGCTATTCTGTACTCGAGGAGATCGGGACAGTGATGTGAGTAATGTCCGTAGACACCGCATAAGGCACAGGATTGGTTAGTGCGCAGGGATTTGTCGCGAGGCATAGGGGTTGAATCTAGATGGACAACTGGGATAGTGGGGTCGTCGTCAAGAATTTGCATGTATTCCTGTAAAGCTGGTAAGTGAGGACATAGGTGAGTCGCATGGCCCAATTCGTCGCACAGCGCGCATTTGGAAGGAGCACGAAACACGGGGGGGTTTTTTACTGTCTTAGGAGGTGGGACAGTAGTGTAAGGTTGGGGGCCTCTGCCCCCAGTGGGTTTGGTAAGAAAAGGGGGGAGGTTCATGGAGGACGACGGGGTAGCGATACCGAGAGGTGGTTGACTAGTAGTGGCAATGGGTTGCATCAGTTGCAGGACGACACCAGGTGTCGGCGGACGAACGGGAGGCGAAATATACCAAACATGTAATCCTAAGGTTAACCCAGGAAGGCTGACGGTGGCCATGACCGGGGCGCTAACTACTCCTGATGGAGGGAATCGGAAAGGGATGGTATGGATGGGTGTAGCACCAATGTGACTAGGTACCAAAGGGGGTTGAGGCAACAAGGGCGGTTGAGTAGTAGGAGTTCACGTGTTATGGGACAGGGTACATAGGTCAGACACTTCAGTAGCAGGTGACGGGGGTGGAATAGATGGGAAGGTTGAGGTCATTGGTGCGTCTGAGTAAACTCCGGGCTCCATAGAAGAAACGAATGAGGTGGCTGATGTCATTGGTGCATCGGAGTAAACGCCCATCCCCAAAGAAGAAATGAATGAGGTGGTGGTACCCGAAACAGGTTGTTCAATCATGGGGAGAACATTTTCGGGTGCCGCGGGGGCATTTGGATCATGGTAAGTGAGTTGGTCAACCTTGACCATGCGTCCCTCATGGGGGAAAATCATGGTATGAAAAATAGTAGAAGCAACTGCCCGCATGGCATACATGTAGCTGCGGCCAAGTAAAAGGTTATAATCAAGCTGTGCATTGATAACCTCGATGTTTATGAGGACGGTTTTTCCAGCCAGCTGGAGGGGAACGTTCATTAATAGGCCTTGTGGTTGAGCTGAACGGCCGTCGTAGGCTCGCAATGCAGTAGAGGACTGCTGGAGAGGGGGGGATCCCATTTTCTGCCAGATGGAGGTGGGCATGACACATGTAGAAGCACCTTCATCAATAATGCATCGATGAATGACAAAATTCTGAATGGAAACAGAAACTTGGAATGCCAAAGTGGAAGGCAGGCGAGGTTCGGATTGGTCCAAATCAAATGCCATTAACTGCGAATCATTTGGATCGATAGCCCCAATGGCTGAGAGTAAAGTCTTGCGCTGCGAAAGGCAGTTTTTTAAGACTTCTAACACAGACATGGCTGTGGGAGATTGGGCTAAGTCATCGACAATGTTGTAGTTTGACGCAGCCCGCGCATTGGGGTTATTGTTGATATGGCGAAGTGGGAAACAGGGCGCTTTGGGAGCGCCATCTAGTGGAGGTATACGTAATGCCTGATCAGTGGGATGAGCGTTAGTAGGTGTATCGGCGGGAGGGGATTCAGGGGTGGAGCCATATTGGTTCTGCCGGTTCTGGAGGTTGATCTCATCGGAGGACATCATCAACAAGTGGTGGGTACCTGAGTCAAGCGTGGGTTGATCAGGAGCAGCGTAAGTGATTAGTTGTTGGGTTGGCACGTTGGCTTGAGGAGGAGCCAACGGTTGGGTGTTCACTACGCCTTGGGTTGGTAAGGGGTTTTGCAGCACCAAAGGTGGCTGCTGAGGTGGTGGCGGGTTGGGCGGTGCTTGAGGAGCCGTCTGCCCTTGGCGTTGTACATTAGCAGCCCAAAGTTGCCGAACCCGCTCCATATGTGGAAAAAAATGTGTGTAGTGGCCATAGACCCTGCGAACAGAACAAGGGAAGTTGGTTCGCAAATTAGGGTTTTTAGACTGCTTGGGCGGTCGATCAGGGTTTTGGTTAGCAGGGGCCGCATTATTATTAGCAGGGGGAATAGAGTGTTGACCAGCTTGCTCGGTCGGTTGTATGTTCCCATGATTTTGGCCTCTACCGCGGTTTTGTTGGCCCTAGTTGCATTGGTTGTTCTGGTTTTGCTGCGGGTTTTGTTGAGTGTAAAATTGCCCTTGGACAGTAGGTGGATTCTGAGGTTGCGCAGGGGCTGGAGCAAGCTACGGTGGATGATATGTAGGTGGAGGCTGTGTAGGTGCAGCAACCTGAGGGTGTTGCTGATAGTGCTATGGAGCGGGTTGTAGGTTTGCCACAGGGGTTGGCTGTGGTGGGTAGTAAACGGGTTGGGCTTGTGACGGCACAGGAGCTGGTGCAACCTGCTGGTGATAGTAGATCTGAGGTGCGACCGGGGGAGTGTAAGCGGGAGTCATATGACCAAAACACTGAGGTGGACATGAGGGTCCATGGGTATGGTGGTGATGTGTCATGGGAGCATACGGGTTGGTTGCTCCAGGCTGTGAGGTAGCCCGCGAAGGGTCGGGGCCACGGGTAGGATGGGCTATGGAAAATGGTTGAGGCTGTGAAGAGACACGGCCAATGATGCCGTCGGCAGCGTGGGATGCCCCCAGCGCATCGTGCTGGGATGAATTGTTGCGAGGGGCGTCAGGTATAATGGTATAGAGATAACCTGACTGGGCGTAAATGAGATCGAATTGCTGGGCTTTAAGGATGGCCTCTTCTTCAGACTGGGGTTGTTCGGATGCTACATCCTTAGCAATGATAGGAAGGAGGGATTTGAGGAACCAGTCTAGGAAGATTCGGTCCTCTAACTTGATCTTGCATAAACTACGGCGTCGACGCCATTCATGAATGTGGTCCGTGATGTGGGTAGCCGTGTTTTGTCTGCATGATAGTAGGATCTCAACGCCTGCATCATAGCGGACAGGTAATTGGAAGAACTGCAGGTAGGTCGAGGCAAGGGAAGTAAAGGTGGCATGGGTTCCATGGGGTTATTCAATATACCACTTGGCAGCAGAGCCAGTGAAAGTGCACTGTAATAAACGGAGGTGAATAGAATCATCCACTATGGAGTTGGAGGAACACCATAGATGGAAGGACATGATATGGTTTTGTGGGTCCTCACCTGCCTTGCCCTCGAACTTAGGGATGTCAGAGGGTAGCTTGGTGGGCATGTGAGGCCACGCAAGGTCGTGTCAGATGGGGTCGTTGGTTAATCTGGCTAGGTCAGGTAGGTTGAGGCTAGCCATGAATGGCAAACTGGACGAAGAATGTGACATGGTAGTGGGTTGGATTAAGTTTGGGCCAATGCCCCCAAGTGGAGGGGTAATGTGAGGGGGGTTGCCCCCAAGTGGGGGAACTAAGGTGGTATAGGATGGACCTGCACCACCATGGGTGGTATGAGTCATTGATGGAGTGGGAATAGGTGCCGTGAGGGGAACGATAAACGGGGGCCCCATGGAGGGCATACCCATAGCCTGTGTGGTAACTGGCGTAGTGGTGGATGTGCCACCAACGGTCCCGACCAAGATGGGAGTGGGAGTCACACCAGCCATGGGGCTAGTAGGGGCAGTGTAAAGGGGGTTCTCAGACTCTGGCTCAGAATCAGAGGTGAAATAAGGGGTGTCAGTATCTGGTGACGGAGTCCTATGCCGCTGATGAGTGGAGTCAAGTGACAAGGCTCGAGATCTATGATAAGTGGTATCAAGTGATGATGATCTGCGTCGAGGACGGGTGGTGTTAAGTGAACCGTGCTGTGGGGGCTCGCCTCTGAGGTGCCGAGAATGTCTCGGGGACTCAATGGTGACAACTAGAGTCAAATCTCTGTGGGTTGAGGTAACTACAAATCAGCTCAAAAACTCTAATGCAACCGAGTGTGCAGAAGGAGAGCTCAAAAAATAGGGCGCTCAGGCCAACAACCAACTCAAAACACCTACTGTAACTGCGTGCTACAATAGGTGGAGTGTCAACAGAAATGGTCAGAATACCAAAAAATAGCAGGTTGCCTACAAAAATAAAAAACGGTGGACTCACTAGACCAAAAGGAGGTAAGGGAGCATGCAAACACCTAACTAAAAGTATTATGACTCAACTAGACATATCCTCTGCAAGGTGATGAAATCCAAGTCAGACAATACGAATAGGAAATCCAAGTGGCTAAGGTATCCCCCTACCGGGAGGGACAACGGGTAGTCAAATCCTAGAATAATGGCAACTAAGATACCCCGTTCATGACACGTCCAGAAAGATAAATCTGTCGCTTGGTCCTTTAACCGCAATACCCCTATACAGGGATACCCCAAGAACTGCAAAAGGTAGCCCTTCAGTTACTGAATGGAGTTCGGTATTCCACTCAGACCTCCGGAACCAATCTCACGACTTCAACCCTCCTAAGGGAGAGGCCCTCTGATAAACCGGTTGTGACCGTGTCAAAAAATACTAGGGGATTTTGGTTCCCTAATAGACAACAACTATGTCTCAAGTGTAAGTAATCGAGGGGTGTTTTTGGAAGCCTATCCCCCCGATCCTACCTAACTACAAAAATTCTTTTGTGTTCCCCAAGTGGGGTTAGAATGTTGGTTGAGTTAAGTAGTTTTTAAGTCTCACTTGAGTTAGGTGACAAATTGTGTGCTTGTGAGGTTATGAACCCAGAAGAGAAGTGCCAGGGAAACTTCCTAACAATAACAATACTGAATGAAAAAACTTTTACCATGCAAAATTATCTGAATAAACAATGCTGAAATTTTTTTTTAAAACAATGCTGTAAAAAGGTAACAGGAATAATGGTGCAGAAAAGGCTGTAGGACTGCAGGTAGGACAGATGGCTGTACAGGTGCAGGAAATATGGCAGCAAAGGGGCTGGTGTCAAACACAGGAAAAACTGCAGAAATCAGACCGCGGATCTGAGATAAAAAACTGCGGTCGGACCACGGGTTTGAATGAAACAGGAGCGGTCGCTGCGCGGGTTTGAATGAAACAGGCGCGATCGGGATGCGGGTTTGAATGAAACAGGCGTGGTCGGGATGTAGGTTTGAATGAAACAGGTGCGGTTGGGTCACGGGTTTGAATGAAACAGGCACGGTCAGGGCGCGGGTAAAACGGCTGAAAGGCGCAGTCTAGTCGCAGCTAAGGGCTGGAAAGGTGCGGTCGGAACGCAGCTAAGGGCTGGAAAGGCACGATCAGAACGCGACTGTGAAGGAAAAAACGGTGGTTTACGGCGACTGAAAACGACAGCCGAAAGGACAAAACAGGAAATAAAATAAAATAAAAACCAGCAGAGTCACCAAAACTGTAGCTAGGGTTTTAGCCCTAGCTTGTGCAAATGAGCACCTACTAAGGACAATGGATTTCTTAGTAGCAGTTCAATAATATGTGAAATAAAATATGCTAAACAGTAATGAAAATTAATCTAAACATGTTCATGAAACAAAACAGTAAAAAGTAAAGAATGAATTTTATTGATCTGACCTCCAATGTGGAGGTTGGCGAAGCCCGTTGTGTTGATCCAAAAGGTTGCTCCGAGCTCCAGCTGTTCCTTCTCTTTCTCCAATGGTGGAAATGGGCCAAAAGGGGCTCTCACGGTGAAAGTAGCTCAATGGTGAGCTAGGGTTTCACGAGCAATTTTGGCAGAGGCAGGATACTTGTGATTGTGGATATGAAATGAGGGGTCTCCATCACTTATTTATAGTGGTGGAGTACTGGTTTAGGGTTAGGGTTTCAGCTGTTTAGGGTTTCAGCAGTTTAGGGTTTTTTCCTCCTTTTCCTCATTATTTTATATTTTTTCTTCCTTTTTTGGAGATTTTTTTGCTTTTTTGGAGGAATTTTGGATATTTTTTGGAGGAAAAGAGGGTTTTATGGGTTTTTGATGGAAATATGGTAGGAAAATGGACAAATGAGCCATGTAATGGGGTAGATGAGGTAGTGAACCTTTTTGGGGTGTTAACAGTGTCGTACATGCGACAAGGAAGTGTCAAAAATCCGACAATACGGCCGTCGGATTTTTGGTCGAAATGTAGTAGTGTCCAAAATATCTAACAACAACATGGTTATGACAAAACTAGCCCAATTTTACAAAAGGGCAGATTTGTTCCCCACACAGGAAAAAAATAAAGGTTTGCTACACAGAGGGATTCATTTTCCCACAAACAAGGGGGTGTCATACATCAATGCGATGTCTAGCTAGGCTGTGACGTTCAATGCGATGTTTAGCTTTTATGATTTTTTATTTTCTATGTCCTATTTTTCTAGCAGCAAAACTCAGGAGTTCTATGATGTTACAAATCCTTCACAGCAACACTGGGGACTTTGTTTACCTCCACCAATGGCAGAGGTTTCCTTGCTTGGATCAGCTTCTTCAAGTAAATTGAGCAAATCACTGGCTCCTGTAAGTGACTTTAGGATTTTAGTATATTGTACTTCTGTCCAATTATCTTTAGCATTTGTTATTGATATCTGTGTAGACAGCTTTTTTTATGCTTCCATATTAGATTATTTAATCATTAGTATAGAAGCTAATGTGTATTTTCTTTAGACAACTTATGTTTTACTTCAGTGATTGTCTTCTAGATTCTTTATACATGGCTTCATTTTCATTTCCTAATAATATATACTTGTTCATATTTCCATGTGAAACTAGAACACAGGAGGTAATGCTGAGACTTCCCTTGCCAGTGGAGCTGCTGAAAGATCAGTTGTATTGCCAGCTAGTGCATCTTGGTATGAAATCTGTTTCCTGTCATGGAATATTTGTTTAGTTTTCCAGCACCCCCTTGGATTGGTGTAGAGTAACATTACACATTAAGTTTAGTGAACATAAGCTTCCATATGATTTAGGAGCTTGTGGTGGAATGTTACATATCTTACTAAATATTTAGACATTAATGATTGTTGCAGGGGCTCCCATGCTGCACAGTAAAAATCATTTAGTATGAGGATCCTAGCTATTTAGGGCTCCTCTAATCCTAAAACAAGTTCATCTCATTCACTTTTAGTGTCTCCAACATTAAATCTCCTTGCCTTAATGGTGGAAGCTGCGACATCAGGGTTGAGTTCTGATCATGGCAAGCTGTTGGTCAATAAGGGTGGGTAGTCATCAATGTTTATATCTAAAAAACATATTGATGCCAAACCTAATGCAATGAGTGGAACATATACAAAATTAAATTCACGTGTAAATACCGCTGGGGAATCTTTCCATGGAAAGAATGCCAGTTTAGTTGATCCTACTATGAAATGTAGGAGTCATGAAGGTTTTACAAGTCTATTGAAGAATTCATCCTCTGACACACACAAGGGTTCATCTGAGCTGGGAAGTGGGCACATTGAAACAACAAGAAGTGAAAGAACAGATGTAGCTTCAGTGTCATCTGGTATTGTCTGTGTTGGACTTTCTAAAGATATATTTCCAATCTCTGTCCCTCAAAGCAATAATTATGTAGTTTGTAGATTGATATCTATCATAAATTTGTTTGAATATCATCATTGTCAAGCAATAACAACTTCTTAAAGGGTTCTAGCTCAATGGTAGAGCGCCTGCATAATTATAGGCAGGAGGTTGGTGGTTTGATTCCTCCGTGCCCTATCATAAATTTGTGACTACAAAAACGACTAAATTCGCATATATACGACTATTAGTAGTTAATTTCCCGTATCTTAGTCGTATTTAGCTTAGTCATTAATATGTTAACATCTAGTATTTTATTTAGTCGTATGTTTGGTCATTAAAGGTTGCAATCAGTGACTAAATCAGTGACTAAATAAAGGACTAAATCAATGACTAAATCAGTGACTAAATCAATGACTAAATCCATGACTAAATCAATGACTAAATCATTAACTATCAATGACTATCAGTGACTAAAACAATGACTAAATCATTGACTATCAATGACTAAAAAAATGACTAAATCAATGACTAAATCATTGACTATCAATGACTAAATCAATGACTAAACCAATGACTACTAAGTCAAGCTATTAATGACTAGTGAAATACGACTAGCTATAAGATAGTGGTAATTTGCTACTATTAGTCATCAACTCAAAAATAGTCATTTATAGCATGATTTTAGTCATTTTTTTAGTCATTAATTTCTCATTTTATACTAGTGTTCAAACATATGGGACCTGCAGGGACTCTTACATTGTCGAAGGATCAACAACTAGCTATGATGCTTCTAGCTAGGTATCGATGCAGTACTCCTTCTATTACTTAATTCATAATTCACGTAGGAGCCTAATTTTCCTTTGGCACGCGCTTAACCAGGTTTGCTTCAATGGTGCAACAAGTATACAGATGGTCAAGAGAAATCTCGTGCAATTGCTTTGTTGGATCTCTAAAGATCGAGGTGCATGGCACCAATATTACTAATAGAAGGCAGACAATTTACAAGATTTACACTTCATTGTCAAATTTGCAATTTTCCAGGACACAATTAAAAATGACTAACATAAATGACTAACTCATATTCTTCTAGCTAGTCATTTTTTATGCTATGACTAAATTAGTCATTTATGTTAGTCATTTTTAACTCTGTCACTTATTATCTTGTCATATCTGTTAACTGGTGACTAAATTAGTTGTTAATTTTAGTCGTTTATAGTTGGTTCAATCAAAATTGCTCATATTTAGTAGTAAATCACTTGAAAAACCTGTGGTGACTAGAATTTTTAGTCACCTAGTAGCTAATTCCTCATTTTGTACTAGTGCAAGTATCTTTTTGGTGCACCCATTGATTTGATGACATTGACACATATTATTTTATGCAGCTTTCTAGTGAGTGAGTGGTGCTTTAATAGAACCCAATAGGTGTCACAGGTCACCCACCTCTCCCCCCGGTAGGTACATGTATGTCTTGATTTCTTTGAAAAAGTCATTCTCCCTCCATGTAGTATAGTTTTCTTTGTACATGCAAGTATCTTTTTGGTGCACCCATTGATTTTATGAAATTTACATATATGATTTTATGCAGCCTTCTAGTGAGTGAGTGGTGCTTGAAGAGCACCCAATTGGGGTCGTTTCTCACCCACCTCTCCCCCCCCCGAGGTACATGTATGTCTCACTTTCTTTGAAAAATTCATTGTCCCTCCATGTAGTATAGTTTTCTTTGTATATGCAAGTATATTTTTGGTCCACCCATTGATTTGATGACACTAATATATATTATTTTATGAAGCCTTATAGTGAGCTACTGGTGCTTGAAGAGAACCCAATCAGGGTTCCTGCTCACCCACCTCTCCCCCCCCCCAGGTACATGTATGTATCGCTTTATTTGAAAAAGTGAATATAGGATGCAGATAAATTTTCAAATATTTATATAATTTCTCATCTTATACAGGGTTGTAGATGTATCTAATTTTTGGTACCATTTATTTTTTGTAATATGTTAGTGAGGCACCGATGGTACATGTAGTTACACCCTAACCCACCATCACTTACACAAGGATAGTAAGTAAAAATGTTATATTGGCTTGGAATTTGAACAAATGCACTATAATTTTTATAGGTTGGTAAACTAACTTACAAATTTTGGTTTGTGTGCAGTCTTCAAAAATGAGATCCAATCCTCTTGCTCAGCGCTGGGGAACACCATCGAGCAACCAAAAAAGAAAGATAGACTTCCCAAAATCCACTGACAATGGAAATGAAAGGGGGGATAAATATAATTCATGTATAGGGGGAATAAATAGAATTCATGTATAGGGGGATACATACATGTACTGTTTTGTTTTTATACACACAAATGTATAGTATGATCCACTATTTTGTATTATGGACATGGCATGCCATTTTTTAAAACATTATATGTACATATAATATAAAGAAAGGTTCATATTTATATATATGGTTGAATTGATATGGGAACATGATATTTATTATATTTATTTCAGATATTCTTAACTATGTATTTAATTAAGTATGTGTTTAATTAAAATGATACTTAATATGTGGTTCACCATCATAAATTTCATCTCAGATTTATCAAGGTTTATCTTAGATCCTTGGTGTTGTAATTTCACTTCACTTACACTTGAGAATTACCTTGATCATGATGAAACAATAATATTAAAGTCACTTGACCACTTAAATGAAAAAAAATCCCTTGCACTTGCTCCTAATAAAAAACAAATGAATTTCCATTTATGATATTATAGACCTAATCATGACATATCCTACTAACTATTTGAAGATCTCCAATACTCCAAGGAATAATGTATGACTCGTGCAATCATCCAAATAATATCAAGTAACCATTAATTAAGCCACCTCTAATATATAAATATGTCACATACCATCCAAGGTCTAAAAATACACCATGTACCCCAATTCTCATGAAGCACCCCTAAACACAATGTAAACACTTTTGTAGTAAATTCAAAAGCTAATACTACCTCTTATAAGGAAAAAAATTTCACCAATACAAGTTAGATCCCATTGAAAATCCACTAGACCTACCATCTAGTTAGATCACAACATCTCAAAACTCCAATAATGTTTACCAACTGTGAATATGAAGGAACATAACTCTGCATCATCAACAACTTTCCAAAATCCATCATCCCCCAAGTCAATACCATGGGATAAAGTCAGTAGACCCCACATCATAAGTTTTTCAAGACATCCTACAAAGATAATTACATCTCCATACAAGACCAAGACAAATTAATTGTATCTATGAAAATCACAAAGATAGAAAACTTCATAAATCCATCCTTAATGAAATACCAAGATTATAGTACAATCAACAACCCATGTAGGGATATCATCAATTTTTTAACACCATAACCTCTCTCACACACCTTAAAACCTTTGATAATCAACACACTAACCAGATTTAGGTCAAGTCTCTCTTTCTAAGAGAATCTTCAAGAAAGACTATCACCAAGGTCAATTCCCTCTACCTAAGAAATTCCAACAACCCTATCCCTATAGTCGAAAAAAATCTCATCATTTTCAAGCCTAGAATCAATCTAGATTCCAAAGTTCCTCTATAGGTTCTAAACCTATCTTCATGGCATCTCACCATGCATTCTCTACATATTCCTCCACAAAAAAGGATGGACCATATTTCCTCTCAATGGAATGTACAAGTGCCACTTGATCAACAAGAAACCTATAAAGACCACCCTCTCTCAACAAAATACATTCATTGATGATGCAATATTTTCCTTCAAATGGAAATTTATACTATACATATATAATATAATGAATTCTCTCAAAACATTCTTATTCAAACTAGGAACAAATAGAACATCACTCAAATAAAGAACAACACCTAAGGAATTTGGAAGGACATGGAGCCAACTCATCACACGTGATAGTAGCATCATCACCAAGATCCACACTCATACCTCCCTCTTTCTCTTGAAAAATGTTTAATAATGGCCTATCATATGTAACACATCTTAAATCTCCAATATCCACATACCATCCAAGTCTAGACATAATCTTACAATATAAGAAAGACACCATAGCCATATCCATGTTAAAAAAACAACAATATGAAGATGAAAAAACATTTTTTAGGGTCTAAGAGGTTCTCCCAAGAAACTTAGGGTATAACACCCAATAATATCAATAAATTCAAGCACCTAACCTAAATACATAACAATTGGAATACCAAATCCCACTTTTACCTATAGAGTGATCCCAACGAAAAAAAACTATGATGCCATGTAGAAAAGTTTTGAACTAGGGAAAATTAATGAGACTTTAGAAATTTCACCTCTTTCCTAGAGGTTTTCATGATATTAACAAGGAAATAAAAGAGAGAAGATAGCATATGTGTGTCACTAGTTCAAGAGTTGACCCACCAATGCAATAGTTGACCCACCAATGCAAGAGTTGCATTCAAGGAAACTGAGCAAAACCCTAGTTTATGAAATGAATACAAAATTTAGTCATTGCGCCATGAAAAAATGGTGGAGAGGGTCCCCTATATGTATTCGCATGCCAAGAGACCAATGGAGTTGACGGTTCATAGATTCGACCTCTAGTTGTTGATTTATGTCCATTTAAAATATGCCTCAAAATGTGGTTCAAGGACACTTGGTGACTTTCGGTCCCAGAGCAAAAAACCAAACGGAGTAGCATAACTGCATGCCGTTGGATCCTATAGGTGTTTATGGGAAAGGAAAATATGGGGACACTACCAATAGTCACACAGTGGATTTTTTTGTAGAGTTCACCCACCAATGCAAGAGTTGCATTCAAGGAAACTAAGAAAAACCCTAGTTTGTGAAATCAATGCACAATGTAGTCATCAGGCCATGCAAACATGGTGGAGACCCCCCTCTAGATGTAGTTTCATGCTAGGAGACAAACAAAGTTGACGATTCATCAATCCAACCTTTGGTATCTGATTTATGTCAAGTTGAAAGTCACCTCAAAATGTAGTTTAGGGACACTTGGTGACTTTCGGTCCTGGAGTGAGAAACAAAAAAGAGAAATTTATTTGCATGTAATTGGCTCTTGTAGGTGTGTATGGGAAAGGCCGATATGGGAACACTGCCAATAGTCTCATGGTGTAGTTTTTTGCAGAGTTGACCCACCAATGCAATATTTGCATTCAATGAAACTAAGCAAAAATCTAGTTTATGAAATCAATGCACAATGTAGTCACTAAGCCATGAAAACATGGTATAGATTCCCCCTAGATGATTTGCTTGCCAAGAGACCAATAGAGTTGACGCTTCATCGATCCGACCTCCGATTGATGATTTATGTCGAGTTGAAAGTCACCTCAAAATGTGGTTTAGGGACACTTGGTGACTTTCGGTCTTGGAGTGAAAAAAAACAGAGAAACATAATTGCATGTCATTGGATCTTATAGGTGTCTATGGGTAATGTTAATATGGGAACACTACCAATAGTCACATGATGGAGTTTTTTGTAGAATTGACCCACCAATGCAAGAGTTGCATTCAAGGAAACTAAGAAAAACCCTAGTTTATGAAATCAATGCACAATGTAGTCACCGATAAATGCAAACACGATGGAGAGGCCCCCTAGATGTTGTCAAATTCTAGGGGTCCAACGGATTTGTTGGTTCATCGATCTAACCTTCGGTTGATGATTTATGTTGAGTTTAAATTCGTCTCAAAATGTGGTTCACGGACAGTTGGTGACTTTTGGTCCTGGAGAGAAAAATAACATGGAGCAGCATAATTGCATGTCGTTGGCTCCTGCAAGCGTGTCTAGGAAAGGTTGATATGGGAACACTACCAATAGTCGAACAGTGGATTTTTTTTGCAGAGTTGACCCACCAATGCAAGAGTTGCATTCAAGGAAACTAAGCAAAACCCTGGTTTATGAAATCAATGCACAATTTAGTCACTGTCCGATGCAAACATGGTGGAGAGGCCCCCCTATATGTAGTCGCATTCCAGGAGACCAACGGAGTTGATTATTTATGTCCAGTTGAAATTTGCCTCAAAATGTGGTTCTGGGACACTTGGTGACTTTCGGTCCTGGAGCGAAAAAACAAATGGAGCAACATAATTGCATGTCGTTGTCTCCTGTAGGTGTGTATGGGAAAGGATGATATGGGAACAATAGAAATAGTCACGTGATGGATTTTTTTGCAGACTTGACCCCCCAATGCAAGTGTTGTAAGAGTTGACCCATGAATGTAATTAAATGTGAATTAATATAAAAAAATTCATTAAAAGTAAATTGAAACAACTCGAGAGCATGTTATTTTCTGAATTCTATTTGGTGGTGTATAAAGACACTGTTAGTTCTTGGCGCCTCCAATGTACCATAGATCATGTTTGTATCCTAGGTAAACAAAAGGCTAAACATTAGTACTCTCATCACAAAATAAATAGAACCCAACGAAATTGTGCAAACATTATTTATAGATAGCTCACATGAGGGTGTAGGATCATGTTTATACTATCTAGTATACTATATAGGATGTCTATGAATGGTATTCATCAATCATAGTTTAGTACATTGGGAATAAACTAAAGGCTAACTCATTGAAATTGTGCTTCAACACACACTTTAAATTTTAAATAACACACCTAACAATCTAGCCACACTAGACAATCTAGTAACACCTGACAATGCACTCACTCGAGTAGGCCATATGGATCATCTTTGCTGTAAATGGTGTCCATCAATATCTCATTTTCTAAATGAGGTAGAAAGTATCGTATATGTGACCTATTTTTTTTCAAAAGTGTGAGAAACTTGATGTTTATACCAACTACTAGGTTGGTGAAGTGGTATACAATAGCTCTTGGTCTATAATCCTGATATACATACCCACCCTTCCTTTTTTGTTGTGCTGTTAGTGTCAAGCACTCCCCTTTTATAACCATAGAGCCAGTTAGGAATTCGATATTTTCATCATCTTTAACAGGTTTGAGAATGGTCTGTTTCCCCTCTAAGAAACGCGCCAACCAATAGTCAGAACGGCATTCATTATTTTTTGGGGAAACCATTGTATATATCTAACCTATGAAAGGAAATAGGTCGAGTTAAAAATATATTTATTAAAAAGGGTCTTGCATGTAACATAAATAAAATTTCTTTAAATGTAAAGGCTTGTAGTGATTCGGGTACTACAAATTTACTTTTTTGTACCTTCTTGTATGAGATCTGATATGTGATCATAATATGTAGAAATATATGTCTGATCATAATCCAAATGGTATATTTCATTAACCCCCTTCAAATCGGTGCCAAGTGTCACTTGATCCCATGTATCAACTGTATTTGTATACTCACAAGCATCCCATGTATCAACTGTATTTGTATACTCACAATAATCCCATTCATCGATGCTACAAGAACTGCAAAAGCAAGCCTTTAATCTTGTCCAAATTTGTAGGGCCGAGTCATCTGAGATTCTAATTGAATGAAACTCTCGAGTTCCATGCACTGTGTTCACCCGATGTGTGTTGGATTGGTCCACATTTTTCACCTCCCAAAATATTATCCGCACTAGTTTTTTCCTTGTTGCTTGTTCTCCCATCATAGATGGATGCCATTACACTATAGATGTAGCGTCTTGAAGGAAAGCACCTCTAAAATTCATCTCTTCCCTTCTAAGGGAAGTTTTTATGCATGCACCAGTGCCATCGTTCGCTCCTTTTCCATGACCAGTTTCAAAGTAGTTCCATATATGTGGCACCTTGTATTTTATGTGCAACAAACACAACCATTGAAATACAGGTGCATTCTTGAACTTTCTAGCACAACCATCTGACCAAAATAAATGAGGAAAAAATGGTATATCCAGCGGCTATCACATGATCATAGAACAATTTAAAGCAATGTTGCACATAATGGATGTCATGGGTTCAATCTTCACTTATGTAGAAGTGACTTCATTTCAATATCACATGTTTTTCTTTATTTTTATCTGGCCCATGTTGATAAGTGATATGGACCATTATTCTCACCTACTCTGAGTGATAGTACTGAATTTGTATTTCATTTTGTGGTTGTAGGGTGTAATTTTCTGCAAAGTCAACCACTGGTAGTATTGTTCTGAGAGGGAAGGTGTT
This sequence comes from Pseudotsuga menziesii, assembly GCA_001517045.1. NCBI lineage: Eukaryota > Viridiplantae > Streptophyta > Pinopsida > Pinales > Pinaceae > Pseudotsuga > Pseudotsuga menziesii. Next base: position 52,121 of record LPNX010169094.1, read on the forward strand.
TCAGCATATTCTGAATTGCTCATATTGACACCATGCCATATCGACATGCTGAATGTACTGTTGCATATTTCCATGGAACTCTGAAATAAATTCACATACTTGCACCTGGTGGGAAACAAAATAAACAATGTTATAAAACAACATAAAAATATTTACATGAATATTAATTTGTGTTAATAAAAAATGTTATAAAACAACATAACAATATAGTCATTTATATGAATATTATTCGTGTACATTGTCACCTGTGCAGTCACCAATTTAATATTCCTTCTTTATTTCCCATCATGTAGCTGATATGTCTCATACTGATAGTTATGCTTCTCGACAATTTTATTCCTAAATATGGTTGATATTCACTCTCATTGATGCAATCACCATAATGATATCCCACCACATTTGTTGCAAGAACCCTCTACACATTGTTTTAAGTAATATGTCTTCCCATGTTTCCTCAGACACATTATGCTATGGATGAAATCTCTAGATGCCATTGGCGGTACTGTACTTGAGCATTCATGCACATGGTTAGGATGCAAAAAATGATGTATATGTGAAAATGTATGATAATATATATCAAAATCAATGTGGTACCTACAAAAAAAAGTGTTCTGGATGGTATTGATTCTAACATACCAAGGATTTCATTTTTCAAAAGATATTTGCCCGAACCTTAGCTATACGTGGGAAATTTTAAACATATCAAACAATTGAGTTTGTGTCATGTAAATATAATGTTTAACATGTGGTTCATTATTTATAGAACCCCTACATTGTTTTAACACATCCTTTTTGTTAGAAGAAGGCCTAGTGTTATCATGCCAAAAATGTGTGTACTAGTCCCTTCACTACTTCGACTAACTTCATATATTTATTGGGAAACCTACCGCTAAATGCCTATAATGTTTCCATTTGTCCCTCTACATCAAGGTTGTCTCTTCTTACTAAATATTTTTTAAGTGTATTTGGATGTAAAGGCACAATTTTGATGTGTATTCAAGTAAACGACGTTGTCTTGTGGATCTACTTACAATTGATTCAGCTAAGACGTGGTGAGCCACATTATAGTCCTATGAATGAGTTTTTTACCTATTAATGTGAATGCAGTAGAAAGAGATTTAACAATTTTATTACTTGATTCGATATTCTTCAATGTTATTATGCCTAAATTTCTTCTAACAGTTTCCATACTCCTAGATTTAATTAAAGCTAAAAACAATTGGCATTTACAGGCTTCAGATTTTTTATCAAAATATTGTTTCATTATTTGAGAGCAATGATGAAGGATAGTGCATTTAGGAACCTTACCTTCCATGGAAGTCAATTCTCTCTCATCCACTTGTATGGGTTTAGGAGTTCTCTTTCATGTTGATGCGATATTTTTTTCCGTTTGAAATGCTAGAGTGACGTTTACATCCACTACAGGCTGACAACTTTGATTAGGAGATTGAACCACCTAGTATGGTTGTTGGGGAGCCACATTTCTCATCATCAAGAACATAATGATTGAAATCTTCACAAAATTTTCCTCTTAATAATGTACCAATATTTTCATCTTCCCCATAACCAACTTCCATTAACATTTCATTATCCTCCTCAACCTCTACGTCAGGTATTTGTGCTTTTCCCCGAGATGTTGAGGCACAAGTATTTGATGCAAAGTGTGGTGTTCCATCCAATTAAATCAATACTGAAATGTTGGTCGCTAGAGAATGAATGTTATTGTCTACTATCAGATTCCTTCGCTTTGACTCTTGCTCTAGGGTATCCAACATTGTATTTTCTATTGAATTATTCTACTTCACCTGTTGAGTGGGAATGGGAAGTATTTTCTCATCGATTCAATGCCGATGATTTCTTGATTCTTCCCCCCTTTTTTCTCAGCTTCTTCTAGTGTAAACACCTTCCTCGCTGATTTATGGCCTCTATTACATACATTCCCCATTGAAATCCACCCAAAATTGTAAAATAATTATGTATTTTTGTAATAAATGATGAAATGGCAGGTTGAACAGTTCTGTATGTGTGGGTTCAGAGGAATTCTATATTTTTCTACTATAAAAATGGCCCATGGCCTGCAACCCAACATTTTTTATAAAACAAATATTGCATATGCGATATAACACATGTCTATTTTAATGCATATGCGTTATATCGCACTTGCGTTATGTATACAATGGTTTACCCCTTATGGTCACTATGTAAAACATGGTTGTCAAATCGCATATGCAATATAGCGCATATTTGATGTAGTGCATATGACATAGGACAAATTAACATTACATTGATTAAGCTAAAAGAGGGGGGGTAGTCAAAGGAGGGAGAGAAAGGTGTAGATGGAATCATGGGAGGGACATATGGGTAAGGGAGAGATATGGGGTGGATGAAGGGAGGAGAAATATAAGGGGAAGGGAGGGATGGGTAGGGGAGAGATATGAAATGGGGAAGGAAGGGAGGATAAATAGGGTGAGAGAGTGGGATAATAATAACGAGAGAGGAGGGATTTAAGGAAATGAAGGATGGTCAAGGATGGTTACACCAAGGGATAGAGATGAGGGATTCTATGTGTGTGTGTGTGTGTGTGTGTGTGTGTGTGTGAGAGAGAGAGAGAGAGAGAGAGAGAGATTAAGTAATGGAGAAAAAAATGGAGAGATGAAGGCTTGATGCATGGTGAAGGAGAGAAATATCAATGGTTAGATAGAGAGAGATGAAGATAGGGTGTGTGGATTTGTTTGAGAGAGACAAAGGGGGAAGGTTGGTTATAGAGGGAGAGGGGGTGCGATGTTTCAAGACCAAGAGGTGTGTAAGTTTGTTTGAGGGGGGAGTGGTGAGATAAGGAAGGAGGGGGGAGAGAGGAAGAGAGGGATGGAGGGGGGGAGAGGAAGAGAGGGAGGGAAATGGGTGAGAGAGATGGTTGAGGGATGGTGTTGACATCTTGGTCTTGTAGGTTTCTAGAAAATATATAGGCAATCAACACAAGGAAATATTCCAACCAGAAAGGCTACAAATCGATCCCATGCATAGATGATTCTATCCCTGAGTTGTTTGGGATGACTAGATCCTATGGATACAAGGACTCCATTGGAGCAATGGTTTTTATATCTAAGAGATATGATCTTCCCTCAAGGAAGATATGAGATAGGTTCAAAGTAACTAGGTTCTAGACTAAACTGATTGAGAAAACTAAGACAATGTTTATAACAGGTTTTTGGAAGGGCAATTATGATAAATAATTGATAGCAGGGAAATAATTACTCAACATATAAAAATATAAATTACTTCCTTCAATAAACCTCAAATAAAACTAACAATGATAATTGCAATGCTTTATCCAAAGAATTATAAGTGCAAAAACTGTCCTATCAAGCAATACTAATTGATAAAATAGTATTAGGGATTAATAACCATTCATCAATTGCATAAAATCATATGTGAATTAGATAAACACATTTATTTAATACACATTTAATGTGTCAAAATTGTAAAGAGACATCTATACAAAAACCAACACATTCAGTAGATGAAAAACCAATGATTAGTGTATCAGAAAGATAGAAGAAAGACTCAAATTCATGAAACACATTTAATGAATAACCACAGAACATAGGATAAGTAACAATGTAATTTTATTCAACTTGCAAAACACTACAACATTCCAAAATTACAAAGCTTTCTTGGTAGGTTTGTGGTAGTCCCTTCTCATGTGGACCCCTTAAGCTTAATCCCACCACCTTTACTTGGGAGGTACCCTTCCCTTTAAATAATATTACAAAATTGTACAAAGGGAGATACTTCCCAATATGTGGGATTACAAAATATTTCATTTTCATGATTTTCCAAGGCAAAATGCCACTTGGAAAAATCATCCATTAAATATTGAATGTCCTTAAATTGACCATTCTCTAGATGCAATTCGACTATACATATTAAGGAGGAAATATCTTTTTTCTTGATATCTGTCCATTCTTTAAGAGATCAATATGCATTAATGAAGTAAGAGGTGTCTCAGTCAACTGTTTGATTTCATCCATGGTAAGCTGAGTGATATCCAATATACGGTCTTTGACTTTGGAAAAATCATTCTCAATTTTATCCAAATTCAATTTTAGAGGCATGGAATCATCAATAGGATTTAAGAGTGGTAGATTTAGATAACTGAGTAGTGTTTCTAATGAAAACTACCTCCTTTTGTAGGCCACCTGTCCATCCTTGATGATGGATTCCACCAGATCACAAATACTCTCCCATGTTTCTATCGTCACCTCAATTTTCTTGAGCTTGAGCTTATCCAAGATAGGAAGATCATTTGGTATTTCTTTGATGTACTTTTGATAGTCTATGACGTGGTCATAAGATCTAGTCTCCTCCTTTTTCCTTTTGTGATGATCATGGAGAATATCTGATTGGTGCTCAAATGCATTATACAATTCCTGCATTTCATTAAATTCTTTAAACAAATTAACCATGCCCTAATAATGCTCATCATGTATTCTGCAGGCTAATTGCTTAAATTGTTCTCCTATGAATTTGGAGAAGGAAGAGGGAGAAGATGCAAGATGGAGGTCTTTGAGATGTTGCTAAAATATAGAAATCTTGTTATCTTGTTGCCCAGTCAAGTGATATTCATTCCAAGCTGTTGCTTGATATAGTTGTTATGTCTTTGAAGATGCTTCAACTTGTCATATTTGTTCTTAATTTGTTGGATTTATCGGTTATGGTGTGCCTCTTCCTGCGCTAGGTCCTGCCTAGAATTTTTTTAGTTCTTGCTCTTTTCCCTCCAATTATTTATTAAGTTGAGACACTGAATCAAAATTGGCCCCATCAAAGGCTTACATGGTAGCTGTTGTATCTAGACCTTCTTGTTTGGTATCAGAGGAGTCTCTTTTCCAAATAATTTAGTGTGGGATTGCTCCCTACTTGAATGTTCCTTCCTTTGTTCTCTTGGATCCCCTTTTCACCACAGCCTTATATTTCCTGGTCTAGAATTATTTAACCACTACATACTTGCCAAAATATTCCATCTCCTCAGCTGTTGAGATGGTTAGTTGATGAACAGTAATCAAAGGTTCAAGCTGGGAAGTTTGAAGAATGGGGATTTCCATACTGAGGGGTGGAATAATGGTAGAAGGTATAGGAATAATAGGTGTAGGGGGTGAAGAAATAGAAGTGGAAATAGGTGTGGAAACTTCATGGGAATAAATTTTAGGGATGGAAGGAGTATGTTGTTGTGGAATACAAGAATGTGGGGATGTTGGGGTGATTTGAAGTGCTGATGAGGTTGAAAGAATGGGTGAAGTAGAGGGAGGGATAGAAATATGCACGTATTGAAATACCGATGGAATGCTGGTGGTAGTAGAAAGAATTTGAGACAAATGGATCTCATAAAAAGAATATTTGGAAAATGATGAATAAAAAATGCTCCCAGATAACTGGGTGGTAGTAGCGGATGAGGTCATGGAAGTGAAAACATTAATAGTACAAGTGGAAGGAATGTTTTCCTCGATTATATCTCTATGGGTCTCATGTACTTCAATGTTGTCTTGGGGCAATGGTTCTACTTGTTGAATTGGAGGGACTTGTAGGATTTGTTGTTCAGGTTGCTCCACCCTTTGAATTGCTTGTGGTTGAGGTTGAGGGATTTATTCCTATGGATGTACTTGTGGAATGTCCTCATTAATTTTCTGCCTCTTAGCTAGAGGTTGGGCCATAGTTTCTTTTGTTTCTAATTCTAAGCTAATATTCTGCAAACCTTTCTTGAACTCTGCTCTCCTGTGTAATATATCCAATATGGAGGAGGGCTATGTTTTCTCAGGGGGTTAAAGAAAAAAAATTCCTTTATCCTTTGATTTGTTAGTAGGAACAGTGGATGAGATGGCCAATGCTTCCATGGCCTCATTTTATTCATTTTTCTTGTGTGCATCCTCTTAAAGTTTCAACCAAAGTTGTCTAAAATGTAGGGCAGAGGTTTTCAACTCCTTCTGATATTGGAACAAGTGATTTTTCTCTAGAGGTGTGGGAATCCTTCTCACTACCTCTGAAAAATCAATAGCCCCTCTATATATGGAATCATCAAGATCATCTTGATGGGATATGCAATTTTTGTGTGCTCTTGGAAAAAATTATTTCCTAGCAAAGACTTTGGATCATGCATTCTTTTGGGCGCCTCTTCTAAGTTCATTTCTTCTATGACATTGCCCAATATTGCAGCATGAGTAGAATTCTATACTGTTAATAATCCCAAATTCAAAGGGAACTTGGGCCAACACTTCCTCTTAGTCGCTGTGTGATTTGGGAAAACCCCATCAATAACAGTCTAATATGAAATCTCTTGTAATGCCATTATATACAAGACAATACTCAACAATTATATGAACTGTATTGCTTCCCAAAATGTGGATTTAGGGAAAGTATTCGCCTACATACCAATCCCCCATTATGGAAATCAAAGCTCTAGCCCTCTCTAAAAAATTTGGGGCATATCCCTTGAAAACCATATGGTACATTAACCCTATAAAGTGGTCAAAAATTTCATATATCCCAGGGAAAAATTTATCCTTCCACATGTCCAAACAGTAAATTTGGATTGGTGGTGATGTCCTAGTCCAATTCAAGCCCATGGACGGGAATGAAGAAGTCGGACATAAGATGTCCATGACATACCCTGACATGTAGAAAGCCAATTTCATGTTTGTTGAAATATTCTAATATTATTCAATTTTCTCCTTGAGCACCACTAGCGGCATCTGTTCCAAGTTGAAGGATTCACTTGTAAGTAATATGTGATGAGCTATAAGAGCCCGTTCAAATTTGAACTCTGTACAGTTAGGTAACCCATAAAGCCAACAAAACATAGATTCTAGTAGTGAGAATGGTTTCCTAAGCCATGAAATGGGGTAGTCCTTATCTGCTTTGGGGATAAACTCAGCAAGGTTATCCATATAGGATTTTATTACTTCCTCAAAATTGAATTGTGTCATGGTCGCATCAAGAAGTTGGGTTGTCAGAAGTTATTGAGGAGTTCTGAGAGTATATGCTCTTGAAAATACATCTAGGTGGAAAGAGGCTACAAGGGTTCTAGTATGGTCATAGAAAGACTGTTCTTTAGGGCTTGCATGGTCAAGTTCCCACTTGACCAAGTATTTATACAACATGAAAGGCGGTTTGGATGTAATGTAGTGGAGATTAGAACTTCTAATTTTAACATATGAAGGTTGATCGAGGGTAATGATAGAAAATTCATCGCTATCAAATATGGTGTAAATCTTGGACCAGTCGAGATGGATGGTTTTAGATATGCTTCCACTGGTGTCAGTGAAGATACTGATTTTTGTGTCCTTTCTCTTTTGCTTGTTAAGAGAATTCTTATAACTGGTATTTTCGGACATACTTGCTGACTTGGAGGTAAATTATGACATAAATTTGGAAACTATAATTACAAATTTACCATGGTAAAAATAACAAAAAAAAACATCTAAGAGTAAGAAACTTACCGGTGGAAATATTGGAGATCAAAGGATTGGTGATCTCAACAAGAAAAATATGCATTAAAAATATTAAATGCGGTAGAAATTGTTTGTGAAAATGGTAAAGAATTCATAATTTTAAACGAATTAAATAAGCCAAGACTCAACGACAGAATAGATCTGGGCCGTAGATCTTGAAAAAAATTGACAGTTGAGATTAGAGTGGTAAAATGAAATGTGTAGATTAAAAAAAAAACAAAAAACTTTAAATCTTGTGATTTCCGCAATTTGCAATCTGCATTACGGGTTGTGGAATGTGGAAGGATATCAGTCACCAAGAGAAATATCTTAAAGTTTCGCAATACACAATCCACAAAATATTTGTGGGTCACGAGTTGTGGGTAGGAAATTTTCACAAAGCATAATTTAATTAGTTTTCCTCTTTCCACAATCTGCATTGCGGATTGCGGTTTGTGAAACTGAAAAAGGAAAATCATGCGTAAAACATTTTTTTTACTTTCCACAATAAGCATTATGGAATGCGGAAAGCAGAACCAAAAATAAAAACTTGTGACAAATTCAAACCAAAGGAGAATCTAGGAGCTTTATTGAAGCTCACAAATCATATTTGGTGCAAAAACCAACAAAAAACCATGAAATCAAAAGTAATTTACACACACAAAATGTGAACAGAACCTGGATCATTTTTAATTGTATAAAATGAAAGAATGTTATTATGAGTTTTATATTACATTTGGAAATTTTTGTTAGGCTTTGGGATCCCAATGTGAGTGTACAAGTCAAAATTGCCAAATTGGCATCAATTCCCCCTAGGTGGGCCAATCACGCTCCAAATCAGCCCAAATAGCCTCAAATTATTGTAGGGACATGGCTGAGATTATTTGGGTCAATTATTACACCTTGGGATGCATGGGTGTGTAAATATGGGTGGTTTAATGTCTCAAGGTGGCATTAAATGCACCAAATCAAGCTAAAAATGGACAAAATCTACCTCTAGCACTCCTAGTCAACCAAGATGTCCACATTCAATGAATGGGAGCACACCAAAAATGATGAGGGCACACATGTGTCTATATGACTAAGCTAGAGTGCTCAGGTGGGTGTGAAATTTCCAATTTGACTTGGCATTTGTCCAACTAAGCATCCCTATTCCACCACATAATGTATTAATGATAAAATTGCAATAAAATTGACTAAGTAGTGTAAATAAGGTATTAGTGAGTTGGATTACTATTATAACACCCTCCCTTAATCCAAAAAGTAAGTACAACTCACAAAATTATGGAGGCCTTGGCAACAATGGCTCAAGTCACCTCAAATTACATAATTCAAAAATTACAATTTATTTGTCCATATGAACCGAGGAAAAGAAGGAAAACCTCATGGGACAAAACCTTCCCTAAAGAATGGACATGGGGTTGGACCTGAAATAAATAAAAACAAATTATCATCCTTCACTCACCCCAATAAAATATCTCATAGAGGTAAAGGTCTTCTCTATGAAATCCTTGGTAAAAAATATCAGCAGTTTGCTCGGTGGATGGGAAATACTGTAGTGAGATCACCATGTCATGCACTAAACTCTGAATGTAATGCATGGGTATCTCAATATTATTTGTCCTATTCCTATGAATAGTATTAGTATATATTTTATGAAACTTTTATTTTCCACCCAAATGTTGGTTGGAGAATCAATTGTGCCACCAAATTCCTAAAGAATTACCTGCAACCAAACACACTGTGTAGCAGCATTGACTGCTGCCCTATACTTGGCCTCTGCTGATGAAATTGAAATGGTGTGTTTTTTCTTACTTGACCATAAAATGGTACATTCACAAATCATAAATAAAAAACATGAAGTTGAATTCCTGTCAGTGGGATCTCCAACCCAATCTGAATCGAAAAATCCAGCTAGTTGAAGTGAGGAACTTAGATGTGTAGTGCACCCCAAAATTCTTTGTACCCTGGACATACTGAAGAATTATTTTTTCTACTCTCCAATGGAACACATGTGGCTGGTGAATATTTATTTCTAACACACTTACATCATAATACAAATCAGGTCTTGTGTGAGTGAGATAGAGAAAGCTTCCCACTAGTTGTCTATAGTGTGTAATATCTACCAATGGAGAATTTCCAAATTCATGCATTTTGATGCCAGAGAGAAAGGAAGACTTGGATTCCTTACACTTAGCCATGTTAAAATTATTTACAGGTCTGAATCATACTGTGTTTGAATCATCTTGATGCCCCTTTCACTTTGCTCAATTTTCAAGCCCAAAAATTTCCTTAGCAATCCTAGGTCAGTCATGGCAAATTCACTATGCAAAGATGACTTAATTGAACCAATTGAATTCGTGCAGCTACATGTAATGAGAAGGTCATAAACATAAAGAAAAACAACCTGAAAAATACCATAATTTTTCTTCAAATACACATTAGGGTCTGATTTGCATCTAGTGAAACCAATAGAGAGAAAACAAGCATCCATTTTTGCATACCAAGCCCTGGGGGCTTGCTTGAGTCCTAGGTCAGTCATGGCAAATTCACTATGCAAAGATGACTTAATTGAACCAATTGAATTCTTGCAGCTACATGTAATGATAAGGTCATCAACATAAAGAAAAATAACCTGAAAAATACCATAATTTTTCTTCAAATACACATTAGGGTCTGATTTGCATCTAGTGAAACCAATAGAGAGAAAACAAGCATCCATTTTTGCATACCAAGCCCTGGGGGCTTGCTTGAGTCCATACAATGATTTCTTCAACCTACATACCAATGAAGGATCCTATTGGAAACCTTCATATTTCTATAGATATATCTCTTCCTATAGTTCACCATGTAAGAAATCACTTTTAACATCCATGTGGTGAACTTGCCAACTCTTACTAGCTGCCATTGCAAGAACTAGTCTTATGGAGTCCATCTTTGCAATCAGTGCAAAGGTCTCTGTGTAATAAACACCATCAACCTGAGAATAGCCCTTAGAAAATAATATTTCCTTATGTTTTATATCTGAACCATCAGCATAAATTTTGTTTTGTAAGACCCACTTTCATTTGACAAGCTTCCTCTTCAGAGGAAGGGGAACCAATTCCCACGTCTTGTTCTCTTGGAGGGACTGAAATTATTCTTCCATTGATGATTTCCATATTGGGTCATTAAAAGCTTGATGACATGTATGAGGATAATACCCAATCATCATATAATAGTGCTCATCAATATCACTATCACTTGCAAAGGAATCACTACTAGTTTGTGATCTAGTCTTCCTAGGCTCATGGGGATTGCCTGCCTGCTGTTCCCCTCTAGCTTTAATGATTTTTTCAGCCCAATTGGGCCTTGATGGTGAGTCATATACATAAATATAATATTAATAAATATTTATATCAGACATATCATAAAAACAGAGCATTTATCATCACTTACATCTTCAAATGGTTGAGGAGAGGAGCACTCCCTCGATGCAAGCTCGAAATCAGGAATTGGCTCTTCTTCAAATTTCACACTTCTTTCAAAAAATGTCTTGCAAGTGGAAGTGTCAAAGATTTTTTATCCTTTAGTATCCTAACCATACCCAACCATAATTAACTCCTTTATTTGTGGCTTCAAGGCCTTCCTCTTTGCAGAAGGGATTCTAGCCCATGCTCTAGCTCCGAAAATCCTGAAATTTGAGACATTTGGATTTTGGCCAAACCATGACTTGTAAGGTGTCTTTTATTTTACTGATTTATGGAAGGCTCTATTTTGTATGTGCATGGCACCACTAATTTCCTCATCCCATATCTTGGGACTTATATCCCTTTCTTATATCATGCAAGTGACCATCTCCTTGAGAGATCTATTCTTCCTCTCAGCCGCACCATTTTGTTGTGGTGTGTAGGGAGTTGAGTGTTGCATTTGGATTCCACACTCCTCACAAAGGCGATGTAGGTTCTTGTTTACATAATCCTTCCCATTATCATTCCTAAGGACTTTAATATTATTCCCACTCTAATTTTCTACCAATTCCTTCCAAATCTTCAAGTGTTCAAACACCTCAAACTTCAATTTGAGTAAGTACACTCAACAAAATTGAGAGTAATCATCTATGAATGTACATACATACCTTGATCCAACATATTATGGAGTGGGTAATGGACCAATAAAATATGAATTCACCAACCCAAGTGGTTGTGTTTCTCTCCTTCCTTCCCCTTCTCATATATTTGCTCAGGATGCTTCCCAACTACACAGTCAATGCATGCTCCATTTGATGATCTGATTTGTGGATGTCCTTCCACCATCTCATCTCTGTGTAGTTCCTGGAGGTACTTGTATTTCATGTTACCAAACCTCTCATGCCATGGCTTCTAAAACTCATTGAAATGTGAGAGAATTTCTTGTTCATTGGAAGTGGGGAGGAAGTTAGAGAACTTATACATCCTCTTACGGTGGTCTACATACCCAATTGCAATGACTTGGTCTATTGAGATTTCTAAAATATATACCATGTCTGGAGTGAATTTCACTCTCTTTTCCTCTTATATATGGGTCATCTAATATACTGACAACAAATTCGCTGCAAGGTCTGGTACATACAATACATCACTAAAGTAGCCATGCTCTAAGTCAATCCTCCCAATATCCTTGGTCTTGATTTCTGAATCATCCCCCATTCAAACTTTTGGGCCAGTATTCAAATCCATGGAGGAGAATATCTCTCTCTTGGCTACCATGTTCCTGGAAGCCCCCGAATCAATAATAAAATATGAAGAGTTAGAGGTACCTGCTACCAAAGCATGACATTTCTCCTTGCTTTCATTCAAACTGGAGGTGCCATCCGTCTTCCTTGCACTGTTAGGTACTAGAATGTTGTTCTTCTCTAGCAGATGTGCCATGGTGTCAATGGTATTTTTCATGCATGATCTCTTTGGATGCTACCCCTTCTGGAAATAGGTGCATTTTTCTTCTCTTTTCCCCTCTTATCCTTCTCATTGGAAGAATTCAAACTTCCATCACTGGATTTGGGTTTTTCTGGCTTCTTCTTCTCTGGTAGCTTTGAATTCTTGGGCTTGGGATTTCCCTTTGAGGAATTCAAAACTCCCATGGCTAAGGATTGATACTTGGTATTGATGGTTCCCATTTTTACTAGCTTGTCTTGCTCCTGAGTGAGTGACTCCATGAAGCTAGCCAGACTTGGAATTTTACGGTTTTGAAGTGTCAACTTGTCGAAGTGAAATGTGTAGCACCCCTGACCCTCTGACTGGTGAGGAGTATGCTATCAAACTATCAAAAAATATCTGGGAAAATAGCCCCATGAACATGAACAAGCATATAATGCTGAAATATAAAGCTTAAAACATAAAACATACTAAGATGCATAATCCTTCATATACATAGCGGAAGAAAACATACGTTCATTCAAGAATACTACATGTTCATCATATTCATTAATCAATAAATATAAATGCAGAGACAGAATAGTCAAGAATACTCATCTTAAAAAAAAATTGTCCCGCAACCAGCTATGTCGCTGCAACGTTCCACCCAACCATAGGCCAGTGTGCTCATCAATATCTTAGAAACACTGCCACCCCCGAGTTGGGCATGATTCCTCAAGGAATAAGGGTCAAAGAAGGCTTACACATAGCCAAGGTACAAAAATCAGCCAAGCCCACACAGTAGGGTTTATCAGGCCATCAAGGAGCTAAGAAAGGATAAATGCTAAGCTAGTGGCCTCAGTGGAGAGCTAAGGATTCCTACACTAAATTTAACCTGAATTCTAAGACATCCACACACCCGACACCAGGAATTAGTCCTTTCTCTGCTTCACAGTCCATCGGGCCCTGACTTCCCTTTCCTATAGTCTTCAAGGGTTATGGAGAAGAAATCCAGTAGTCTGACTCTGTCTGAGTGGCTCTAAACACTATTTTTCTCAAGTATACCCAGCCTTTAATCCTACTCTCAATAGTCCAAAGACCAACCACTGTATACCATAGTAAAACAAATAGCTCATAGCTCTGTGATGAAAATAAAGACAACAGGGTGACAACCCCAAATGAAAAGGTGAACACAGCTCAATTCAATAAGACGACTCAGAGTTGTTCTTGGCCCTAGCGTGGCCAAAAAAAATCAGTAGCAACCCAAAAAGGTACTTGCATACACAGCAACCCAAAACCAAGGAAGACAACAGCTCCAATCTCACAATGAAACGATGGAAACGTTACACAGTCTGCAAATGGGAAAGAAGCCAAACTCCTAGCATGGATAGGGGAAAACATGAACACAGGCCACAATCAGAAACATACACGGCCATAATCGGTAAGGAGACATACACCTACCAATGAAACCGATATGGAACACATAGGAAGACAACCCCAAGCATGAATGGCTCCTGCACCCAAAAATTTTGAGTGACAGCCACGATTTCTCCCGCTCTCTGCATGAGGAAAACCAACGCAGAATTCCTATGCATGTGAAGGTGAAAGAGAATGAATCTCTATGTGCGGATGAACAAACTATGGAAAATCCCCCAAATGGTGTGCATGAGGAATCCGAACCCCCCTGCATGAGTATGAGCAAGACCCCAAAAACCTCCCGAGAGTGGAATTGTGCGAGAGTGGAGAGGGTGTTTCTTCTACCCCACACGACATGAAGAAGAGAGTCTACTAGTGGAGTGGGCACATGGGCAAGGAATAAAATCCCTACCACACCCACCACTACTCAGTAATAGATACTCCCAACTAATAGACAACAGAAGTTTAATGGCTCCCACGGGTTAAACAATTCCCCCCCCCTTAACCTTAGGAATCATGCCCTTTTCATTTAATGTTGCACCGTTGTAGCTGGTTGTAGGTTTATTTTAATTGATGTGCATATTTACATGATGCCCAAAACTATAGTGTGTCGGATAGCACGATATACCATCGGCAACAATCCTTATTGCTGAAACATACACAACCAAATCAATGGTGGGGATTTTGCCTTTAGCTCCACACCATGATTAATTACAATATATACGTCATGTATCCTTTAATTCAAATGGGGTCAAAATCAGGGATATTACAATCCCCTCCCCTTTGGAATAACACCGTCCTTGGTGTTCCAATACATAGGGATGCATATACAATTTGCACATCAAATTTCAAAACTTTGTAGATCTGTCCCATGTTCAATTATTTACTTTGAAATTTCAAGACCAAGCCCCTCGGCTTCCATGAGCTTCTTTTACTAGTTCTTATCTTTCAACTCATCCTCAAGTCGAGGAACTTTATGGCTACTACTCTCTTTATGTTCCCTCGTTGGGCAGTTCCGGCGTAAATGATGTCCTCCGCATTTCCAACATTTCGCTGGTTGCTTCATCTTTACCTGCTCAATTTCCTTTGAGTCTTCATGCCTAGAATGTTTCTTAATGGATTGCTTGGATGAATGTCTCATCATTGATCCACTTTCCTTGCCTTTACAGATTTCCCCCATAAGGCTTTTTACCTCCTTTTGCAAACCAATAGAGTCTTGCAAAATCCGGTGGTTCATCTCATTCTGTCTTTTTTGTATCTTGAGCATCTCTCCAAGATTCTCTTAGGTCCTAGCAATCATTTGAAGGATAATTTTAGCCAATTCCAGCGGCTTTTGGTCTACTTCCATGATCAATGTGCACCACTAGATTTCACTTTGCTCATCTGTGAAATGCATCATTGAAATTTTGTCAGACCAAGCATAATATAGGCATTAATATCAGTCAATTAATTTCCCAGTTGTCATGACAGTCTAAGTCTCATTAAGGATACTTTCATACTTTTCATGCCTTCCCAACAGGCACATGATCTCATTCATGTCCATTCTTGGGCAGGGAATCAAGTATTCCAGCATTCATAATTTACTTTAAGCAAATAAACACATTCTATTTTAAGTCATACATGCACTCAACAATCCTTTGTTTTCACAATGCATAAGTATATATATATATATAATCAAAAGGCAAGAGAGAGTAGCAAGAGTTTTTCCCCTCTTTGTTTTGTTCCATCCTAGAACCCACACCACTGCTATGGCTTTTCATGCTCTCAGCCTCTTTCACTTCACTGTGAATGCTGGACCAATCCCTATTAGTCGTGACACTTAGTGTCTCCAGTCTATTTCAGATCTCTCAACCATGGAGCCTCCCCACATGGTTTGTCTCGGTTGCTAGGACCTTCACAGTTTTACTAGCACCTTTTTCATTACTGCTCATTATGAGCTCTTCAAGATAGTCACATGTCCACATGCACCCCTAGGATGCTCTTGTAGTCCTCGCTCCCAGCGATACCTATATCCAAACATTGAATAGATTCGCATGTTTAGTTTATTCTCATCGATTTTTATCTCTACAACAAGAGCTTAAAACATCATAACCAAATCATATACATAGGTATATTCATAAGTAAGATATTGTAAATAATCCAATACTTATATGTATTGTGTGGTTCCTCGTTGGTCCACAGGATCCTGCTTCACTTTGCAAGCCTTGGGATCGCCTATGGACTTGGATGTTAGGTCAGCACACAGGCTGCTTCACAACATCCTTATATATATATATATATATATATATATCATGCACAGTCAAGCCAACCTTTAGTTGGGTTTATCAGACCATTACTAAAATCACCTACACTTATATCAACAATACACTTATATCGACAATGCACTTATATCAACAACCAATCATCAGCCAAGCCAACACTGTTGGGTTTATCAGGCCATCAACAATAACACATACACTTAGATCAACAATTAAATGACTATTTCCAGGTTTCATTTCCAGCAGTGAGCTCTACTTCCACCACCCCCTACAACACAAGAAACCATCCGCTTCTCTGCTCTTTAATCCCTCGGGAATGTCTCCTTCTCTGTGCTCTTTAGTAGGAGGTAGGATGAGCCCAAACCATTATCCATTTGGTGTACAACACCAGACTACCTCTATTTATCTTGACAACACAGCAAAATAAGCAAACTCATTAGCATTATTGTTCTAAAACTGTAATCATATTTCACATCATTCACTATCAAGTATTGAGACACCAGGGGTGCGTCCACTCCCTATGGTGTAATCAATATTGAAAAACCATTTCATGATCTGACATTGAAAAAGTGTGCACCCTTTTTTGGTGTGTGCCATGTAGTCCCTATTCATACTCAAGCAATCAGTCATAATGGAAATAAAATCAAAACATGTTCTGCATATTGAGTTTAACAATTTGACATGCATATTCTTGGCTAGGGTCACAGAACACTTATCCATTTACTGAAGCAATATTCCTTCATTAAGGAGGAATGGGGGCTCCCTTCTCTGAGTTAACAGTCCCTCGGTTTTCCATCCCAACTCCACACATGTCTTGCTGACATAACCTATACCATATCACTCATGTTTCTTACCAAACATGTAGTGCAGATGAGACATTTTCAAGATGTCCAATGGAGTTTCACCCGAAACCCATTTCCAAGATAAGGGAAAACCTTCCCATGAATTTTGGCTCTTGCAAGCCATCACACATGATCTTCCTGTAGTGTGTACCCCTGGCACATTCATCAAATAGCCAAACAGTCAATCATTATCTGATAATACAATCCAAATTTGATTGTTCCATAACCAAGCAATGACATTAGTAATTAAATTCAATGAGAATTTGCAACTCTATTTACTACAGAAATTGATTTGCTTGGAAATGAGGTGATCCTCAATCGTGGGTCTCTTGTAAGCAACACCACTATTCCCATTATAATTTTATGCTTACTAGCATAACATGAATACCCACTTACAATGCATCCTCCTAACACAATCTTATGCAAGCCAATAGTGAGTAGTAGTTGTCAGCAATTTCTCAAATCCGAATTCACAAATTCAAATTTAACAACCCCTTATGCATACAATTTATTTTTATAGCCATGAGACTCTTCTCATAAGGTTTGGCTCTTTCACATGGTAGATTCTGGCATTTTTCATGGTCTTACTCTCATTTCCATGGTCCAAACATTCTACCTGAAACATGAACTTCAATTATCCAAACACTTGGTAATTCTGGATGCATATAACCTTTTCATTGCTGCAACCATCACTGAAGCATTTCCAGACTTTATAAAATTCAAATATTTCCAGCTGTTAATCACATCAATACTACCAAAAATCATTTACTTCATGCAATCATTATCATACTTTAAACTACAGGGTACAATCCCCTCATTTATGTAATTTAAATGAAAGGTTTCGATACTTCTTAATTCACAAGTGTATCATTTGTACCACCTTGCCCTTCCATAGAGCATTTCTAGCAGCCAAGTGATCTTGACTACCCTATTCATGCACTTACTATCCTGCATTCATAACAGCGCTTGAAATGGTTCCATAATTGTCATCAATTCATCATTTCAGCCATTAGTTATTCATAATATCACATGCACTATCTCAATGCATTCATGTAATGCATCACAACATTTGCACCCATACTTATGTAATCATTACTCACACCCTTCATATGCATCCATTCAATGCATAACTACAAGATTTATAAAAAAATTTAATGCATATCCACTCAATGCTATCTTGCATTGATTCAAGATTACTTATGCATTCAAACATACCATGCCCGGCTTAACCATGACTACTTCATATAGGATGCATTATTATAATCAAGACCATCAGTACTTACTTTCTTTGGGCTACTAAGCTCATAACAGCATATATAGGCATGATACATTTCTATATGAATGTAGTATAAATTTGAAATACCCACATGGTATGAGATCTCTTACCTTTACCACTCCATGCAATTTGTCATAATCAAACCCTTACCTTCATGGGTCCTACTTACACCCTTGACATTATCAGTTTGGTTGGTCTTTTACAGGAGATTGCAGAATTTTCTCACCAACATTTTATTCTGGACTTGTTGCCTTACCCCTTTCTCCATATGGTTGCTAGTCACATTCGTCAGCATTAGCAACATATTCAGCCATGTCCATGTTGTCATTGGTTTTTCCACTAATGCCAACACCAATGCAATAATTATCATTAGTGGCTCATTATAAATGCATAAGTATCACTATTCTTACCAACATGTAATATCCTATGCATGTAAGGCATATCCTCATACACTTCATGTACAAAATTTGTAATTAGCAAGACAGGATTTAAGGAAATTTCCCCTTTTCAAGTCCCTCATCTTTGCATGGAACTCCTCTTCCACACAACAACTGGTTTGACTTCATGGTCTTGCTACCTCTAGGCATGCAATTACCAGAAGCACCTTGTTAGAATAATCAAACCCATAGTATTGCCCACTTAGACATTAATTCATTTATTTTTGACTTATTTGCCTAGTTCATGAGTCCCACCATGTTCAAGTTGCTAATTGCCTATCCATAGAGGTCAAACTTTCCATCTTTGACTCATGTAGCACTTTGGAAAGCCTTAGGAATCAAATTTTCTTTATTCCTGGCCTCCTAGGTGCCCTTCTACTTTTTCTGCTTTGTTGACTGCTTTTTCAGTTTTTAAAGCACATAAGGAAAGCAAGACTAGGTGAGGTGAACCTGTTTTATTCCCCTTTCATCCTCCACTCTTTCCTCCATGAAAAAGCATGTATGAGCTGCCATTTCACCCCTCATTATCTTTCCCATGCACCCTTTCCAATTCGTGAGCCTCATGACATATTTGGGATCAGCTTTTTACACCTATGGGGGATTTGCCTATTTTGGGTAAGCCTGCTTTATGCTAGATTTGGATGCTTCCTCATGCATTCGATTTCTTCATGTATTCTATTTATTCAGCAGCCTATGATATTACATGGTTGGATATTGTACACTGAGTTGATATAATTTTGTGTTACAGCTCCATTTTCAGTCTCCATTGTTGACAATTTTGCATGATCAATTGTAATTTGTTGTGAGTGAAATTAATCTATTGCTGGTAAGAATTTCTACATGGTATCAAATCCATTGTAGGTTGTTACTCTCCTTCAAAAATTGTTTTGCAGGTTCGACATCAAGACTGGGAGCCTTCTACTGACAGCCGGGACATATTTTCTAAAGCTATGGATTCACAGAAAACTATCCTCACTCCCTTCAACTTTTTTGAATGGAAAGCAGAGATGGAGATCTTGTTGAGAGTGAAAGACCTCTACAGGGTGACTATGGATACAGAAGAAAATCCCAATGCTACTGCAGAGAATATCAAATGGCACAATCGGAGAGATGAGGCCTATGGCCTCCTATGTCTCAGTATTTCCCGAGACCTCCTTTTCCATCTCGATGGATTAACTTCACCGGATCAAGTATGGGAGAAACTTTATAAACTCTTCAGAAAGACGGATGAGATGAGGGGACACCAGATCAAAAATGAGCTGATTTCCCTAAGTCCCAGTAATTTTGAATCCCTGCAGCTATATTTCTCCAAGTTCATAGCACTAGTTTTGCAGTTGAAACAGTGTGGTATTGAAAAGAAAGATGATCAGCTCGTATTGGCCATCCTCTCAAAGCTAGGACCTGACTACTCAGTCTTTGTTTTGACCTTCTATGCCACAAAACTCACAGTTTGAACCTGGAAGATGCCTAGCCTTGTAGATTTCATGGAATCTCTCACACAAGAACAAGACAAGCTGGTGATGATGGGCACCATCAAACCATCCAAAGATCAAGCTTTGATTGCTGGAGATTCGAAGGTGGATTCAAAAAGCAAGAAGAAAGCTAAAAATCCACCTGAGAAAGGAAGAGACAAGAAGCAATCTCCAGAGGATCAACAAGGTCCCAAGAAAAATACCCAGAAGAAGAAAAACAAAGGTGAAATGAACAAGTGCTCATACTGTTCGAAGGGCAATCACACTGAAAGCTCTTGTATGAAAAATAAGATTGATATGCTGACCAATATCCTGGAGAATAATGGCATCTCCCTTCCAGAAAGCTCAAAGAAGAGAGAAGGAGTATCAAGTTCGATGACAGAGAGTGAGTTCATGCTCTAGTTGCTAGCACATCAAGCTCACCCAGTTTTATCATAGATTCTGGAGCTTCAAGACACATGGTTTCAACTAAGGAGGCCTTCTCCTC
>LPNX010169094.1:84834-106593 GCA_001517045.1 Pseudotsuga menziesii
CCCTGGGAATCAAAACTTGCTTTATTCGTGGCCTCCTAGGCGCCCTTCTTCTTTTTCTGCTTTATTGCCTGCTTTTTCAGTGTTTTAAGGCACATGGGAAAGCAAGACTAGGTGAGGTGAATCAGCTTTGTTGCCTCTTCCTCCTCCACNGTATATTCAAAATAGGGTGCCTCACAAATAGTTTGATGGCATGACTCCTTTCGAAGCATGGAGTGGGCACAAGCCAGATGTGACCCATTTCAGGATTTTTGGCTCAAAGGCATGGGCTAGAATCCCGACAGAGAAGAGGAAGGCTTTGCAGCCCCAAAGCCAAGAGTGCCTTTTGTGGGATACTCTGAAGACTCAAAAGGGTACAAGTTGATAAACTTGAGCACAAACAAAGCCTTCATTGAAAGGTGTGTTCAGTTTGAAGAGGAACCCCTTGCAGAAGTGGAGATTGGTGAAGCCTCTTCACCACCTGAACCTCAAGAAGTAAGTAAAAAGTTTGTTGAACATGCTGATTCTGATTTTTCTGATGGATATGAGTTTATTTCAGACCCAAAAAACCCCACAAGGCCTAAATGGGTAGCCAAGACACTACATGCAGCACGACAGTTAGCTGGGGATCCCAATGACCCAAGGAGGACTAGATCTCAATTTGAGAGTGGTCTGTGCATGAAGGATCCTGATTTTGCTGAAAGATGTTATTTGATGGTGGATTCTGATCCTCAAACATATGAAGAAGCAGTAGGATATCCAAGATGGTAAGATTCCATGAATGAGGAGTTCAACTCGCTACAGAAAAGCAACACATGGCAGCTAGTGGATCTTCCCCCAGGGAGAAAACTAGTACAATGTAAGTGGGTCTATAAGACCAAATTTGCTGCTGATGGTTCACCACTGAAGTACAAGGATATATTGGTAGCTAAAGGCTACTCACAGGTTCATGGCATTGATTACAATGAGACTTTTTCCCCAGTGGCAAAGATGGATTCAATCAGGCTATCTCTAGCCATTGCAGCATCAAGGCAATGGGAGGTACATCATATGGATGTAAAGTGTGCCTTTCTGAATGGTGATCTCACTAAGGAGATATATATGCAGCAGCCCCAAGGTTTTTCTACTGACCATTCTCTTGTGTGCAAGTTGAGAAAGTCATTGTATGGGCTAAAGCAAGCCCCCAGGGCTTGGTATGCCAAGATAGATAGCTTCTTGCTATCTCTAAATTTTGTTTGGTGCAAATCATATTCGAATGTCTATATGAAGGTAATTAATGGTTCATTAATTATCATTGTGTTATATGTTGATGACCTCCTCATTACAGGAAGCTCACAAGCTGAGATTGCTTCCCTAAAAGGAGCTATGAACCAAGCCTTCTCCATGACAGATTTGGGGCTCTTAAGTCAGTTTATGGGGCTTGAGATTGCTCAAACCAAAGCTGGAATAAAGGTGCACCAGTCCAAATATGCCTTGTATTTTCTGATCAAATTCAAAATGCAAGATTGCAAAGCAAGCAAAACTCCTTTCCTTTCAGGAGTGAAGCTGGAGGAAGATGATTCTCCACCGATGGTAAACAACACTTTGTATAGACAGTTGATTGGATGTTTATTGTATTTGACACATACTCAACCTGATATTTGTTATGAAGTCAATGTTTCTTCTAGATTCATGGATCAGCCCCATGAGATCCATTGGAAAGTAGCAAAGAGGATCCTTAGCTTTGTTCAGGGAACAAGGACACATGGGATTTTATATAAGGCCAATTCTGACCTTGAGTTAATTGGTTTTACTGACAGTGATTGGGCAGGTAATAGCACTGATAGGAAGTCCACTTCAGGTTATGTGTTCATGCTTGCAGAAGGGCCAATCAGCTGGTCAAGCAAGAAACAGAGTGCCATTGCACTCTCATCTACAGAAGCTGAGTACAGAGGAGTTGTCAATGCAGCAACTCAGTGTTTATGGTTGCAGGGTTTACTTGGAGAGTGTGGTTTCGAACCTGAGTACTCAACTACCATCTACTGTGATAATCAGAGTACCATTCGAATCTGCAAAGATCCAGTTCAGAAGAAGAGAACCAGACACATTGAGATTCACATGCACTACATCAGGGAGCTTGTGCATGATGGCACCATTCATCTACTCTTCTATTCATCTTCAGAACAAGTAGCTGANTGATCCTCCATCACTCTTACTGGTGCTAGCAAACTATGACTCATCAAAAAAAATAAACCAAAAATATGCCACAGCATGTGACCAACTTGTCACATTGCTGGCATTCCACGATGATCCTACATTAGACTCCCCAGCTTGAAACTTTTCATGGGCTCTTGTCCATGTTCTCCCTTTCTACTACTTTTTTGTAAGCTTGCAGTAGAGACCCAAGATACAATCCTGGGAAGTATTCTCATTTTGAACAGTCCCTTCAGACATGTTTTCCAACATTGTGTTGGTAACAGGTCCTTTGGTTCTAGCATATGTTCAGATTTCATTAAATAATCAGCATCCTCTTTTCTCTGACCTGTAAACAAATTTTCAACAAGTTCACCTTCATCTTTCAGCCTCTCTGTTGCGACATCAAACATAAAACTTATTAGCATAATGATGCCTGATATCCAAGAATTATCTACTTGAAGTCTTTGACCTTTTTCACTTCTTCTTGTTACTGTCACATCACTATCCTTGGTAATTTCAGTAACCATGCACTTCCCATTATTGTTAATGATTTCATATTGTGCTTCCTCCATCAATGCCATGCTTGCATTGGACATTTCTTGCTGGTCTGTTTTGTCCTTCATCCAATCATTGCATACCATGTTACTCAATTCAACCTCATTATCATTTTCTTCAACTTTCCAATCAATTACCATTTTCTTATCCGTCATCATCAAAAACCGATTATTAACCTCTTCTTACTTAAGTTCCCTCATGCATTGCTTCCCTGTCAAACTTCCAAGGTCTACCTAATAAAACACGACAAGAATCCATCTCAATAATGTCACATCTTACCTCATACTGATAGATTCCAATCTAAAACTGTACCTGGAATTGTACTCTCACAATAACTTGATGACCTTTCTGTAGCCATGCAAATCTGTAGGTTTCTAGATGTACTGTCTTCCTCAACATGAGTTTTTCCACCATCTTTGTAGACACCAAATTATCAGTACTACCACTATCAACAATTAATTTACAGCAGTTACTTTCAACCTTAGAAACTGTCTTAAGCAGGATCCTCCTTTGGAATGACTCATCAGTTACTTTCCTCATCAACAAGGCTTCACCTTGTTTAGGATAATTCTCAGCCACCTCTAATTCCTTTGGAGATTTAGGTTCAAATTGCACTACTTGTGCTCCTCTCTATCTGGAAACATTTTCTAGATAGTCCCATGAAATGTGACCTATCTTTCCACATGTGTAACACCTAACTGGTCCACCTCTTCCTCTGCCTCTTCCTCTTGAAGCATTCCTTCCACCTCTGTTCTCACTATTTTTTTCAAGCTGTACTTACTGGTCTGAACTACTAGCTTCACCCTTCTACTGATGTTCCCTTCCTCCAGAGCCTCTTACCTTTGCTTTTTGACTCTGCTTCCTCATCAAAATATCCTTAGCCTTTAAAGCAACTTGATATTCTTCCTCAATATATCTTAATGACAACAAACTTAGTTCATCTTGTATATCAAACCTTAGACTATTTACATACCTGACAAATTTCTCAGGTGTATCCTCTATATGACCTGATTTAATATTCACCTTATAAAATTCCTCAGTAAACTCCCTAACTATCATTGATTACTATTTAAGGTTTTGCAGTTGCCTAAACGAAACCAACTTATAATCTTAAGGAAGAAATTTACCTCTCAACTTAGCTGTCATTCTTCTCCTGCTATTGATCCTTTCTTTGTTCTCCAAGATTCTCTCCTCTTACACACCATCCCACCACAAGGATGTGTTCCCTCTTAACTTTGTCGCAACAAATCCGACTTGCTTGTCCTCCTTCACTTCAGCAAAATCGAAGGGTTTGTTCATCGCAATGATCCATTCAACCAGTTCTTCTAGATTCAATCTTCCACTATAGAATGGCACATCTACTCTTAAGCTAGAACTCGGACCAAAGATTGATTTCAGTATTTTTACCTCAGGAGTTTCAGCTGTTCTATCCTCCTCCTCTTCAGATACCTCTTCATCACTTGTGTCCCTAGTGTGCTCATGAGGTCTGCGATCTTCATTAGAGGAAATTTCAACTCAAAATGGGCCTCTTAAAAAGAATTAATAAAATAATAGTTAAAATAATAAAATAATATTTATTAATTTTGGAGGAAGAAAAGAAAAAAACTACTTTTTTGTTTGTATTTTTTACATATATCCCCGTGTTTTTACTCAAATTTCAATTGGGAGAGCTCATTGGATGTGGAATTAAATTTCGCATCCAACGAGTACCCACTCAGCATACTTTTGACAAACCCCGCTACCCCAAAAACAAGAAATACCATCATCATTTTTTTCAGGTATTTCTTGTTTTGGGGGTAGCGGGGTTTGTCAAAAGTATGTTGAGTGGGTACTCGTTGGATGTGGAATTTAATTCCACATCCAATGAGCTCTCCCAATCAAAATTTGAGTAAAAACATGGGGAGATATGTCAAAAATACAAACAAAGAAAGTAGTTTTTTTTAATGATACCTATCCCCAAATTTATATTAAAAAAGTGTTACAAGACCTATATGGCATTTCAAATTTAAAGCAATTTCATTAGCTAACACATGATGACATGGAATTTGAATCAAAGTTAAAAGGCCCATTTTGAGTTGAAATTTCCTCTAATGGATGTTATTGTAACTTCGAAATGTATTCACTTGTATATCTTATATTGTATTTCATTATACCCCGATGTTTCTATCGGGAGAATCATTAATATAAAAATTTAATGTAAATTCATAAAGTTTAACCCTCCTTTGTAAGTCGGGGCAATAGTCCCCACAGTTGAGGGGTGCTAGGGTTATTAGACTCTCCTAGTGAGGTCAGACCTCGTAAGTATTTGTTAAGTGGAAAACTAGTATAAATAGAGAGTGACACTCTATATTTGAAACACATACACTCACTCAACTATAACACATGAGTGAGATAAAAGGAGCTTGCACAAGTGAGAGAGAAGTTGTCATGGGTTCTCATCCTATCTCTGAGGAAGTTGCAGGTTTTTCTCCTTTATGGTTTCCGTGAGGAAAACTCTTTGTGTCTCCTGTCTCTTGTGATTATTGTTGTGCATGTTATTCTCTCAGATAAGATCCTAGATCATATTAATTAAATGATAAAAATATAACATGGTATCAGAGCTAACCTGAGAAGTAGACACTGTGTAGATGTAGAAGCTAGGGATTCTCATTTTTTGGGCCTCCCTCCATGGATCATCAAAAAAAGAGGCTAGGATAACTCTACATTGAATGCCGCATCTTTCTCTCGAAGTAGAATTTGATTCCAGGCATTTTTAGTTTTTGACCTGTCACCACAGCTGGAAATTAGGGATTTTCATAGAAGAGAAATTTTTGAGTGATCCCTACATAGGATTTCTCTTCTCCTCAAAATCAAAATTTAGAGACCAAGATCAAAAAATTTGGTTGGGTAAAACTCCAGGAAAGTCAAACCCTAATTTGACCCTACACCAAAAAACCCTTAAAGACTAAAATTAGTAATTTTTGTGCATTCGCTATATCTCAAGATTGGAGAAGGATCAAGAGCCAAAACTTTTACAGACCAAAGATAAATTCCTGATGTACCTTTTGTAAAAGTTTCATCCCCACATTCACTATATACTGGGAGATATGATTCCTCCAAATCAAGGTTCCAACCTCCCCCTGGATTCATCCCTAAACAGGTCACCTAGGGAAAATTGAGGTTCTCATTTCAAAATGACCTATCACACTAGCTTGATGAAAATATTGGTGAAGGTGACAAATTCCAAGTATGGAAGTATAGGACCTCTATGATCCTTGAATAAATTGACTTGGATCAGTTCTAAGAGTCAGAGGGAAATGTGGCTAAGGCTAGAGCCAAGAGAATCATTGCAGATTCTATTAAATATCATCTCTCATATGCCATCCCTGAAGACACCAAAAGGAAGTGTTCAATGCTATGACGAAGCAATCAAAGAAGAATAATATATTTCAGTTTGTATATTTCTGCGGTAAGATAAGTTGTTGTAGGTTTTTTCCGGACAATCCGCAGTAGACATTTTTAGGTCGATGTTTCGATTCCGAATCTGGAACCATCATTTATAACCACCTTGAATGGCCTCCCAAGATCATGGGATTCATTCATTCAAGTAATGTGTGCCAGAAGGAAGTGATTACCTTCAGCAAACTCTGGGAAGAGTGCACACAAGAAGAAGCTCGACTCGTAATAAGAGAAGAGAAGATGGGATCAACTAAAGATCAAGCTATCATGATTCAAAGAAGATCCCTCGAGCAATGAGGAATATGAAGGAATCAATTCCTAAAGAACCTCTTATCCATCTTAGCATTTGGATAAGAAATGATGATGTTATGAATGAAGAAGATGATGAAGATGAAGGCTCAAGAAGGAGTCTACCCACGAAACAAATAAAGATAAATATTTGAATTGTATTTTACTATATATCTAATTGTTTAGTACTAATATGCATGTGATGGGTAAGTAGCTCATGGTGCTATAAAAATATCCATTGCTACTTATCTAGTATGAAACCTCTTTACTGACATATTGGATTAGTGCATAATATCAATGATGTCATGGTAGATATGGAAGGCATCTAGAAATTTTTCATGAGATGTGGATGAATGTTGTATTGGATAAAATAGTTGCATGATTATATATTTATGTATAAAGAATTTTCCATTATGAATATGCCTTATGAAATGTTTCTAACCATACAACTGGTGAATTTGACTTGTATGAAAGATTGTGTACAATCACCTACAAGAAAATAAGGATGAGACATGTTCCAAAGAACAAGTGACAACAATTCAAGATTCACTCTAATAATACAAAATGAAATAATGATGACTAGAATGCGATGTCAAAGACTTGAAGAGAAGTTCATAGTATCTTCCATATGGACCTACAAGATCAGCATGCAGTAGACGAAAACATTGTGGAATACAAGGAAAGATTTGTAGTAGGAGGCTTCTCACAGAGAGAAGGCATAGACTACAAAGAGACATTTGCAGCCAGTGGGAGTTGAGACACATGATAGGTAGACTCATGTGTGAAAATTAAAGAAGGCCTTATACGAGCTCATAAGGCACCCATGGGATAACACCCACATGAGGAGCTTGAAGATCACCTAGAGTGATGAATATCTTAACCTTTGCTACAAGGTTGAATATGAAATCCTACAAAGGATGACAAGCTTACAGATGGGTGCAAGAAGAACTTTTGAAAAGGTTCAAGATAGAATATCTTGGTATCCAGTGACCCTAGAAGGATACATAGAATATTAGTAGTAGAGGAAGCTACTTGTCACTCCAGTACATAATGTTTCAATGCATAGAGTATGAAAGGCAGAGGGATAATGATGCTCCGCTTTAGAGGGAGTGACTGCAGAAGATTCTGAGGTTTGACATGGTACATCAGGATGGATAGATTACTGATGGATATAGGATTTACTAAGAGTAAATCATATTCCAATCTTTAATTCAAATTTTAATGCGGAAGACTAGTGATGCTCTTGTTATATGTCGATGACCTGTTTTTGATAGGAAAAGAGGAACTCATTAAATATGCAAGAAGAAGACTTGTTTCTGAGTTTGAGATGAAGGAATCGAGTATAATGCATTACTTTCTAGGAATGGAGGTGTGGCAAAGTGTGGATGGAACCTCCCTTTGACAAGGGAAGTATGCAGTGGAGATCTTGAAGAGGTTCAGGATGATGGGCTGGAAGTCCATGGTCACACCTGTGGCATCGAACCTAAAGCTATTGAGTGATGCTTCATCAGAGATGATTGATTCCATGATGTATCATCAGATGATTTGTTCCTTGATGTACCTAATGAATATGATACCAAATATTTTCTTTGTTTTTAACACATTGAGCCAATTTTTGATTGATTGGTGCAAAACATATTCTGAGTTACCTAAATGGTACAATTGACTATGGGCTCAAGTATGAAGTGAATAAGAAGATTAACCTAGAGGGTTATATGGATTCAGATTGGGAAATAAGTTCCATTAATAGTAAGAGCACTTCGGGGTGCTACTTCAGTATGGGATCAGGTGTGATCTCTTAGTTTAGCATGAAGCAGTCCTGCATGGCACTGAGTACAACCGAAGAAGAAGAAGAAGAATGAAGCTCCAGTATGTGATCCAAATCGAGATCTCTTGAAATAGGGAGTGAAGAGTTATAATATAGCTGGTGACTCAGGGTATCTGAGCATAAAATCCTAGAGAAGCTCATAGGTTTCTCAGACGTAAATAGTCCTATAGGTTGTCCTTGGATGTAATCAGTCCTGGTGAATCTCGCAGGTTATACTTAGATGTAATCAACCTTGACATGATTCTATGCTAGAAATGGATAGAGTAAAGTTTCAGTACTTCAGGGAGAAGCTTTGTTTTCTCCATATCGAGGTTCCTTCCAAGGGGAAGTGATGAGTCCGTGAGCCCTTTTGACATGGTGGTAGGTGAGGCTTCCCATGGTAAGATGTAAGTGCAAATCCTTTCTGACATGGTGGTAGACGGGGACTCCTATGGTCAACTATAAGTGCAGGTCATTTCCCCAGATGGTATATGGTGTGTCCTACCATGCCGTTGGATGTAAGTGTTGGGCCTTTCCTCGAATGGTAGATGGTGTGTCCTACCATGCCAATGGATGTAAGTGTTGAGCCCTTCTAACATGGTGGTAGTATTGGTTCCTCCCATGGTTAGATGTAAGTGTTGTGCCCTTCTGACATGGTGGTAGGATCAATTCCTCCCATGTTCAAATGTAAGTGTTGTGCCTTTTTAACATGGTGGAAGGATTGGTTCCTCCCATGATCGGACTCTAAGTGCTGAGACCTACAACCAACATGAAAAAGGGATGGATCTATAGAACTACAACCAGCATGAAAAAGGGTTGGATCTATAAAGGAATACCTTGCAAAGGGAAAGGCCTACAACCAACATGAAAAAGGGCTAGCTCTGTAGAGGAAGACCTTGCAGAGGTCAAGGCCTACAACCAACATGAAAAGGGATGGCTATGTAGAAATACAACCAGCATGAAAAAGGGTTGTCTCTGTACAACTACAACCAGCATGAAAAAGGGCTAGCTTTGTAGAGCTACAACCAACATGAAAAAGGGCTTGCTCTTTATATGGAGAACTACAACCTGCAGCATGAAAAAGGGTTGGCTCTATATATTTACATCCAACATGAAAAAGTGTTACTCTGTTGATGAATACCTACATGGAGGCAAGGCCTACAACCAGCATGAAAAAGGGATGGCTCTGTATAACTTCCTATGATGAGTAGAATTGAGAGATAATACCATTTGCTTGAGATAGCGGGAGCAGTGATGATGATGATGATCCAACTTTGATGATGATCCTATGATGAATACTTGTGCTAATGAACTGTATCAAGAGAATACCTTCCTAGTTAAGAGGGAGTGTTGATGTATTTTTAACTTCATAATGTATTCACTTGTATATCTTATATTGTATTTCATTATACCCCGATGTTCCTATCGAGAGAATCATTAATATAATAAAGTCATGTAAATTCATATTGGTTAAACCTCCTTTGTAATTCAGGGAAATAGTCTCCACAATTGAGCGGTACTAGGGTTATTAGACTCTACTAGTGAGGCCAGCCCTGGTAAGTAATCATTCAAGTGGAAACTAGTATAAATAGAGAGTGAGACTCTCTAGTTGAAACACACACTCACTCAACTGTAGCGCATGAGTGAGAGAAGATGATCTCATACAAGTGAGAGAGAGAACAACTATCGGAGATCATATTTGTGTCTTTGTGTTTTACTTTTTCCATTGGTGCTAATTCTATCTCTGAGGAAGTTGCAAAGTTTTCTCCTTTATGGTTTTCCCAAGGAAAACTCTTTGTGCCTATTGTCTCTTGTGATTATTGTTGTGTGTGTTATTCTCCCAAATAAGATACTAGATCATATTGATTAAATGATAAAAATATAACATGTGAGCCTTTAAGACTTCCAACCTTGTTCTCATAGTTTGTATCTCCTCTATCAGGTCTGCATTGTCAACAAGTCTTCCTTGCCTACCCTAACCTCTTCTAACTATGACATCCATCTCGTGGCACAATAAATCAAACCTTGACACAATCTTACTATCAGTAATATCTTTTTTTTCTGAATCTATTAGTAGTACAGGAGTAAGCTCAATCTTGCTTTTCATTCAAGAAAACAAAATTCCAATCTCAACGACTAACAATCCATAAGTTCATAAATAAAGACTATTACGACCCTACTCTGATACCAAAAATGGTGCAGGGGGGTCTACCATAGCCAACCTTACCAGGAACTCCATGATATGGTGACTCCTACAATTATAAGGACTTCCAAATTTATCCCTCAGCTGAATTATGCGCTAAATTTCTTCCCTGTAATTTGGCTTCAACAACAAGGATTCCTACAAGCCTATTTCTGCAATAGCCTTTCTGCAACAAGATTTTTGCAGGTGGCTTGTGGGATGTGGAATCAACATTTCAAAGTTACTCCCGTACAACTTTCCTTCCACAAAATATCTTCGATAAGCGAGTTGCGGGATGTGGGATGTGGGATGCATGACCAAATCCCCAAAGTTGCTCCCATGACCTTCCTTTTACAACTTTTCCTCTGCAATTTCCCTGACCTTCAGATCTTTGCGGCCTTATCCATGAAAATTGATTTACTCTTTCATGTGTATCTCATATATCTTTGTGGATTTGTTATTTTCCTCGCAAATTCCATTGCAGATCTCTCCTAGACCATCAGATCTTTGTTTGCGGACTCAATCTCCACCATTCGTTCCCTGCAATAAACTGGTTAAGGAAGAAAACCTGCATGTTGCACCGAGTGATCATGGAATTGATCAATCCAGCCTGCAACCTCTAATATTAATTATCCTAACTCTTCCTATGCATGCATTTACAACCTAATTAAACTATTCAAGCAACAAACTCATGCACAAATCAACAATTTCGTAGAAATACACAAAAGTTCAGGAAACCGCCGAAGTCATCTCTTCAAGGATTCACAACTCAATCAATAAATACATATAGGCTAATAAAACTTCTAAAACACAGTTAATCCTTCTATTAAGAAAACACAAAACACACGCTTCATATCTCTTCTTCAGTTTTCCCAAAACATTTACAAGCGGAACCAAACGTCGTTCTGTCCAACTCTCTGCAAATTTTTCAATCCTAATACTAAAGAGTAAAACCCTTCTTCCTTCTCTAAGTTTCCTATTTAAGCTAAACTATAACCTAATACAAACAAAATAGAGCATGATAAAAAATGTCTCTATCAAAAACAAACAACCTACAGTTTGATCTCCACGAGGGGAGTCATGATCCGCCATCACTCCTACTAGTGCTAACAAACTATGACTCGTCAAAACAAACAAACAAAAAGTATGCCACAGCATGTGACCAACTCGTCACATTGCTGGCGTGCCATGATACTCCTGCATCACTTGGGCTATTAAGAAGTCTAAAATATGAACATCATCACAAAATACTTTCCAACTTGTTACATTATCCGGTATATAGGGTCCGTAAATAATTTCAATAGAAAAGGTATCAAGGGACAAACCTTCTGGTGGAATGAACCTAGATGCAATGTTGGCTAAAATATATGCATCGAAATTATGTGATCTAGGGACAGATTTGATATTAAAATCCTTGAAATAATTTATCATGTCCCTAACCAATTTCTGATAATTCAACAAATGAGGAGACAAATAATGGATCTTATCCCTTACCTGTTTGACTATGATTTTCAAATATCCATAACATTCAATGACTTGTGCTCCCAAATCTATTTCTTTCCTGAGCCCCTATACTAGAGCCTCATATTCAACAATATTGTTTGTACATTTGAATTCAATCCTACAATAAATAAATAATTTGGTTCCCTTTGGATCAATAAGTACACAACCTGCACCGACACCATCCTTGGATTTAAACCCATAAAAAAAAGTGTCCAAGAATATAAATCTAACCTAAAATTCGTATTAACATTATATACATTGTGAACAATTTCTCAAGTGAATGGATCAACTCTAGAATCGTTGATTTCTGATAATCTATTAACATCCTCAGTGGGGGAGGTGTCGGCAGGAAAATTCCCAAAGAACATGTCAAAGGTATAGTGTTCTATGGCTTAAGTGTAGAAAACAACATGTTCACTTGGGTCATTTAGGTCTGTGACTGTTTTCTTCATGAAAGGTTCCCTAACAATCTTGATCTGGTTTGGTCTGCCATTGTATGGTAACCACAATTGTGACCAATCAATGGAGAAGTATCCCTTAATATTCTATGACTAATCCCTACTTAGCCACATGCCATAAGTCTAATGGATATCCGCCACAACAATATATATTGTCTAATGGATCTTAGGATCTATGGATAATGTCAGAAGGATATTCTTCAGTTCACCTACTACCTTAAA
Source organism: Pseudotsuga menziesii (assembly GCA_001517045.1). Taxonomy (NCBI): domain Eukaryota; kingdom Viridiplantae; phylum Streptophyta; class Pinopsida; order Pinales; family Pinaceae; genus Pseudotsuga; species Pseudotsuga menziesii. The sequence continues at coordinate 97,439 of LPNX010169094.1, forward strand.
TATTTTCCAATTGGAATATTTGCATAGGGAAAGGTTCCATGTTGCATTAAGTTTCCTATAAAAAGATACTGGCATAACATTATATTATTCTCTCGAATCAATCATACAACTGTGTATATTCCTATTGAAAATTTCAAAAGTTAGTAGAAAAGGGGAACCATTTTCACACTAGTCTTTTGACCATCAAGATTTGCGCAAAATTCCAGATTATTATTTTGAACTTCTCTTGATTTATTTTAAACCATATTCTTAGGTAAATTTTCTCTTATAGATGGTATTTTAAGAAGCTCAAATAGAGAAATATTTGCTTTAGCCCTTTTCAAGTCATCTACCAAATTGTACTCAACTTCAGGAATCACCTTGTCTTATGGTGCTGCCACTTTACCTGCACTTGGAGTGGATGTTATTGGTGGATTATTTTATCATATCTATCCTTTCTCCTGGTATTGTAAGAATGTTGTAGATAAAATATAGCTTTGGTTTCATCTTCTTCCTCGGCCATAGAGAGTTCTGAAAACAATTAACAGTATTCAAGTGTTGGTCTTGTTCTTTATCAGGGGGTATAGAATCTGTAACTCCCTGTGAACTGTCTCTACTATCATCCTGAGTAGATTGGGGTCCATAATTTAAGGCTTTAAAAATGGAGTAAATCTCATTAGAGGTAAGATTTTCCTCAGGGTTAGGAGGTGGTTGATTATGGGGAGGTTGGTAATGTCTCCTGAATGGTGGCCTTGCTAGACTTCTATTATTTACCTAAGTGTCATTATTATTTCTTTTGAGATCTACCATATCATTTGAAATATTCTACAAGAGTTTATTCATGTTTTCCATGCCATAAGGGTATTTATTTTGGGGTGTGGGTTTGGGGATGTTCTCTTGCATTCTTCTAGATGTAGAAGGTTGGTTTGCTTCAACATTAGGATTGTCCTTGAGACCAAACATGTCCTTTTCTAATAATATACCTTCCAAAAAATCTTCTTGTATGGTATTTTTGTGAACCCTTTTCACCTATAGGGATATTTGAGTCGGTAAACCCTTAATGTAATAAGTTACCAACAATTATTTTGCAGGAAGAAAAATGGTAGGGATCCTATTTTTCAAACAAAAAAACTTCTGATTAAAGTACTTGACTCCTTCTTTTCCCTTTATCCTAAGGGAAGATAACTTTATTACAAGATCTGCATGGGTATTGTCATCCCCAATTTTTTCAAGAAACATTTTTTCAAAATCATCCCATGAGTTGATAGTACCATAATCCAAGGTAAAATACCAAGGGGAAGCTTGGACCTCAAAAGAATAGGGGGATAGTTTACACACCACATCCTCATGGACTATGCTTCTTAACCTAATGGCTTGCATAAAGGTTTTAATATGGTCATGAGAAGGGGATCTATCATCCAGGTTAAACTTTGGGATCCACTTCTTTGGATTCTTAAGAAATTTGTGCTATTTCCTAGGGATAAAAACAAAATACTAGTATAGCCAGGGTCTATTTACTTCGTTAGCCATTGGTGCTTCTTCGGATGAAGAAGTTTCTGAAGATGTCTTACTATTTGAGGAGTCCTCATATGGTGATGAAGACGAAACATGTGGTGGTACACCCAATTGTATATTGGGATGTTGGTCTGATTGAGGCTGTTCTACCTATTCAAAAAATTGACCAATATAAATCTTAGGGGATTCTCCCTGCTGAGTAGTATTTTGAGTGTTTTTACTAACAGGGGATTTTCCAAATGTACGAGTTAAGGATAGTGCATTTGTGAGGCTTCTATGCTCCTCAGTCATATGCTCTACCCTAGAAATTATTTATTGTGTTTTCTTTCTCAACTGATCAAGGGTGAGAGTTCCCATAATTAGTGAAACGAAACAAATTATGCTCTTCTAATGACTTGTTCCAAAATATGGGTGGCAGGTACCATTGTCTAACTTTATACAGGCTGAGTTGTAGACGTAGAAGCTTGGAGTTTGATTCTAGTAATGATTGGTGACCTTGAAGGAGGAAGTTTAATTGTGTTATTACTTGACATGTTTTACAATGGCCCTCCTTCTAGCACCCTTTTTTGACATCCTGTTCTTGTAGGTTGCTGGAAAATATACATGCAATAAAAAAATGAAATAGTCCAACCATAAAGGATTCAAATCGATCCCACATAGAGATGAGTTTATCCCCAAGTTGTTTGGGATGACTAGATCCTATGGATACAAGGCCTCCACTGGCACAATTGTTTTTATATCTAATATATCTGCTCTTCCCTCAAGGAATATCTGAGACAGGTTCAAAGTAACTGGGTTGTAGACTAAACTGTCTAAGAAAACTAAGACAATGTTTGTAATAGGTTTTAGGCAGGGAATTTATGATAAATAATTGGTAGAAGGTAAATAATTACTCAATGTATAAAAATATAAACCAAGTTTACTTCCTTAAATCAACTTCAAATAAAACTAACAATGACAATTGCAATGCTTTATCCAAAGAATTATAAGTGCAAAAATTTCCCTATCAGGTAATACTAATTGAAAAACTAGTATTAGGGATTAATAACCATTCATCAGTTGCGTAAAAGAGTACATGAATTAGATAAACACATTTAATGTGTCAAAATTGTAAAGAGAAATCTATACATAAACAACCACATTCAGTATATGAGCAACCAATGATTAGTGTATCGGAAAGATAGAAGAAAGACTGGAATTCATGAAACACATTTAATTTATAACCATATAATATGGGATAAGTAAGAATGTAATTTTATTCAACATGAAAAACATTACAATATTCCAAAATTACAAAGCTTTCCTAGTAGGTTTGTGGAAGACCCTTCTTTTGTGGCTCCCTTAAGCTTAATTCCCCCCCTTTACTTGGAAGGTACCCTTCCCTTTAAATAATATTACAAATTTGTACAAAGAAAGACACTTCCCAATATGTGGGATTACAAAATATTTTAGTTTCACGATTTTCCAAGGGCGGAACACCACTTGGAAAAAGCATCTATTAAATCTTGGATGTCCTTAAATTGAGCATTCTCTAGATGCAATTCAACTTTACATATTAAGGAGGCAATCTCATTTTTCTTTATATTGGTCTATTCTTTAAGGAACAGATCAATCTACATTAATGAAGCAAGAGGTGTCTCAATCAACTACTTGATTTCATCCATGGTTAGCTAAGTTATCTCCAATATATTCTCTTTTACTTTGGAAAAATCATTCTCAATTTGATCCAAATTCAATTTCGGAGGCATGGCCTCATCAATAAGATCTAAGCATTGTTGATAGAGATAAATAAGCAGTTTCTTTGAAGAAAACCACCTGATTTTGTAGGCCACCTTTCCATCCCTTATTATGGATTCCACTAGATCACAAATACTCTCCCATGTTTCAATCGTCACCTTAGTTTTCTTGAGATTGAGCTTATCCAATATAGGCAGATCATCTGGTATTTCTTTGATATACTTATGTCAGTCTATGATGTGGTCATAAGCTCTAATCACCTCCTTTCTCCTTTTGTGATGATCATCGAGAATATATGACTAGCTCTCAAATGCATTATACAATTCCTGCATTTCATTAAATCCCTTAAACAAATTAACCATGTCATGATAATACTCATAATGTATTATGCAGGCTAATTGATTAAACTCTTCTCCTGTGAATTTGGAGAAGGAAGAGGTAGTAGATGCAATATGGAGGTCTTTGAGATGTTTCTCAAAGATATCAATCTTGTCATACTATTTCCTAGTCAAGTAATCTTCCTTCTCAAGCTACTCCTTGACATAGTCGTTCTCCTTAAAGCTTCTTTAGCTTCTCCTCATTTCGTTCTTCATCTCTTGGATTTCTTGGCTATGGTGTGCCTATTCCTGTGCTAGGTCCTTCCTGGACTTTTGAAGTTCTTTCTCTTTTTCCTCTAATTCTTTGTTCATTTGAGACACTAAATCAAAATTGGCCCGAACAAAGGCTCCCATGGTAGTTGTTGTATCCATAGCTTCTTGTTTGGTATCAGAGGAGTCCATTTTCCAAATAATATGGTGTGGGACTGCTCCCTTATTGAGTGTGCATTCCCTTTTTCTCTTGGATCCCTATTTCACTACAACCTTATCTTTCCTGGTCCAGAAATATTTTCTGAGAGAAACTACTACATCCTCGCAAAAATATGCCATCTCCTCAGCTATTGAGATAGTTCCCTGATGAACAATAGCCAAAGTTTCATGCTGATAAGTTTCAAGAATGGGGGTTACCATACTAAGGGGTGGAATAATGGTAGAAGGTGTAGGAATAATAGGTGCATGAGGTGAATAAATAGAAGTGTGAATAGGTGTGGAAACTTCAGGGGAATAAATTGTGTGGATGGAAGGAGTATCTTGTTGTGGAATAAGAGAATGTGGGTATGTTGGGGTGATATGAACTCTTGATGAGTTTGAAATAATGGGTGAAGAAGAGAGAGGGATAAAAATAGGAATGTATTGAAGTACAGAGGGAATTTTGGTGGTAGTAGAAAGAATTTGATACAAATTGATCTTGAAAAAAGAATAATGGGGAAACGATGAATAAAAAATGTTCCCAGATAAATGGGTGGTAGTAGCAGATGAGGTCATGGAAGTGAAAATTTTAACAGGACAGGTGGAAGGACTATTTTCCTCCTTTAGATCACTATGTATCTCATGTACTTCAATGTTGTCTTGGGGAAATGGTTCTACCTGCTGAATTGGAGGGACTTGCAGGATTTGTTTTTTAGGTTGCTCCACCCTTTGAATTGCTTGTGGTGTAGGTTGAGGGATTTATTCCTATGGATGAAATTTTGGAATGGCCTCGTGAATTTTCTACCTCTTAGATGGAGGTTTGGTCATAACTGATTGTGCTTCTACTTGTGAGATAAGCTTCTACAAACCTTTCTTGAACTCTGCTTCCCTGTGTAATATCTCCAATGTGGAGTAGGGTTGTGCTTTCTTAGGGCATTCAAGAACAACTATTCCTTTATCTTTTGTTCTTTTAGTAGGAACAGTGGAGGAGCTAGACAATGCTTCCCTGGCCTCCTTTTCTGCATTATGCTTGTGTGCATCCTCTTGCACTTTGAACTGGAGCTATCTGAAATGTAGGGCAGAGGTTTTCAACTTCTTCTGATATTGGAACAAGTGATTTTTCTCTATAGGAGTGGGAATCCTTCTCACTACCTCTAAAAAATCAATAGCCCCTATGTATGGAATCATCAAGATCATCCTCATGGGCATATGCAATTTTTGTGTGCTCTTGGACAAAATGATTTTCCAGCAAAGAATAGGGATCTTATATTATTTTTGGCTCCTCATCTAAGTTCATTTATGCTATGGCCTTGTCCAGGATTGCAACATGAGTATAATTTTGTACTATCAAGAATCCCAAATTCAAAGGGAACTTGGGCCAACACTTTTTCTTATCTACTGCGAGCTTTGGGAAAACTCCATCAATAATAGTCTAATATGAAATATCTTGCAAGACCATTCTATCCGAGAAAATCCTCGGAAATAGATGAAATGTGTTGCTTCCCCAAATGTAGATGTAGGGGAAGTATTCGCCTACATTCCAATCCCCCATTAGGGAAATTAAAGCTCTAGACCTCTCTAAAAAAGTTGGGGCATCTCCCTTGGAAATAATCTAGTACATTAACCCTATAAAATGGTCAAAATTTTCATATATCCAAAGGACACAGTTATCCTCCCACATGTTGGAACAGTAAATGTGGACTGGTGGTGATTTCCTAGTCAGATTCTAGGCCATGGCCAAGAATGAAGAAGTCACACAAAATATGTCCATGACATACCCTAACATGTAGAAAGATGAATTCCTATTTGTTGAAATCTTCTGGTATTTTTCAATTGCCTCCTTGAGCACCACTAACAATATCTATGCCTAGTTGAAGGATTCACCTATAAGTAATATGTGATGATCTATAGGAGCCCATTCAGCTTTGAACTTTGTACAGTTAGGTAACCCATAAAGACAGAAAAACATGGTTGCTAGTAGTGAGAATGGTTCTCTAAGCCATGAAATGGGATAGGCATTATATAATTTGGGGATAAACTCAGTAAGGTTATACATCCAGTATTTATTACTTTCTCAAAATCGAATTAATTCATGGTCGCATTGAGAAATTGGGTTGTGAGAAGTTGTCGAGGAGGTTTGAGAGAATATTCTCTTGCAAATACATCTGGGTGGAAAGAGGCCACCAAGGTTCGAGTATGGTCATTGAAAGACCATTCTTTAGGGCTTGTGTGGTGAAGTGCCCACTTGACTGAGTCTGTATACAACATGAAAGGGGGCCTGAATGCAATGCAGTGGAGTTGAGAACTTCTAATTTAACATATTTAGGCTGGTCGTGGGTAATTACAGAAAATTCATCATTATCGAATATGGCATAAATCCTGGACGAGTTGAGATGGAGGGTTTCATATACTCTTCCACTGGTGTCACTCAAAATATGCTTTTCATGAGATTATCTAAACAATTATAGAGAAATTACTTTCCTAACTAGCTGGAATCTTTGGAATTCTAGGAATGCTGTGTCTTTTTAGAATTTTCCCTCCCATTCTACATAGGTTTCTACTACTATGTGCTCTTTGGATAAACATTTGAAGGAATATTTAGAGATTAATATCAATATATATAAAGCACATATGCATTTTATATCACATATGCATTATAACGCATATGCATTTTGTATCGCATATGCGTTATAACGCATATGCATTTTGTATCGCATATGCATTTTGTATCGTATATGTGTTTCGTAAAACTTAAAATTTCGATGGGAATAAGGCTTGGAATTATGTAATGGATTTGGACTACCGAACCTATTGGCTAGGACAAATAAACCAGGTCTATTGCCTGCATTTCAAAACTCTATGAATATGCTAAGTTTCGATGGTGTTTTTTGGTATGAAAAACATAATATTTTTTATGAAAATATAGAACATTGTAGAATACGATCTTACAATTATGAATATGTAATTTTTTCATAAATTAGTATGTTCTATTTATTTATTATTATTTTTCTAAATGACACACATTAGTTTTCGGAAATAGATACATCCATTGTTTTTTATATAACGTTTGATTTCCTTCACCATTTCATAAGAAAACTATATGGTGCACTAGAGGAGAGAGAGATCTACATTATTATTATTATTATTATTATTATTATTATTATTATTATTATTATATATATCAATAATTTCATTAAGTTTATCCCCTAAATTGTTCCACCCACACAGAATGTTTTTGTTTCAAGGTTTTAAGACTTCAATAATTAATAATAATGATAAAAAATTGATGATTTTTTTTGCAAAAATAGTGTTTCACTAGTACCATATGGATTTTATATGTCTGCAAGATTTTATCCAAAAATTACATCATTTACCTCATATAGTGTTGCACCCGCACAAACATATATGTTACGATGTGCTGAAAATTTGAAAACTGAATTTAAGGGAAACTAGTTTATAATCATTTACACAAATGTTATATAGATAAAAGTTATATATTATGAAAGCTTAAATTCAATTACCTAACTTTTGACTTTTGACTTCATCTTCAAATCGGTTAGGGAAGTACCTCTAATTGTCACCTAAAGTCAGAGGTTCCATGTTTTTTTAGTTTTATATGGAATCTAAAGTTCCTTTAATGGATTCCATGATTGTGCATCAACCCTTTAGAACACTAAAAATGACCCTTTCCTCACAGTCAAAACTGTTGTATAATTCCATGAATTTGCATCCTTCCTTTGGGTGATGAACTAGCCCGTCAAAGGTCACAATTTTGTTGTGTAATTGTGATATAAATTAAGGGATGAAAGAAGGTATCACATGAAATTGACTAAAAATATAGGAAAATGGAGGGCTAAATAATCCTTGGGAGCCTCCATTACTGAAAATTGGGGGCGAAAGAGTGATTTCACTATATTTTCTCTAGAAATTGGGGGCGAAAATTAGATTGGAGATATATTTTATAGGGAAATTTTGTTTTTTATTTCCCCCATTAATATATGTAGGGCTATTCATTTTGAATTTATTTTTTTTCTAATAAATATTGAGTGAATATATTTTATCTGAAAAAAACCCTTTCCATATAAGAAAATATCCCACTAAAATTTTGTAAGCCCCTTAATATATCCTATGGGATATATATATAGCCCCTAAAATCATCCATGTCTCTAAATGAGTAGATAGTAACATATAGTGTTATTCTCTTCTCATAACGATTGTGTCACTTCCACAAGATCCAATTCCCTCCCTACAAGTGATGCAACCTCTTAGAATTGGTGAGTGGGACCTATGAACTCAATGTCTCTCTTCACTTTCAGATCTATAGATTAACACCATTGTAACAAATCCTAATATCAACAACTGTTTTAAAAATGATTCAACTCAGAATCGAAACCAACCGATTTCATTGGTCTAACCTTCAGCAACATTAAACCAATAGAAAACTCATTTTGAAGGCCGATCCCCCATAACCAACTGAGTCGATGTCTGACTCTTTTGGTTTGGTACCAAACTATATTGAACCACCCAATTCATTAACATTTTATTTATATTTCAGTCTCCTTCCTTTCACTTAAATTGTTAACATTACCATTAATTATTTCAGGATGTTTAAGATGTTGAAGAATGTAGCTTTGGAAGATATTATTGTTTTTTTTTATTGTATTATTGTTTTACCTCCTTCAAGAGATTTTATTGATGTACTTGGTTATGTAAATGTACTTGAAAGAAAAAAATTTACCCTTCCAGTGGAAGTTGGGTCAATAGTACCCATAATAAATATTATATAAATGTTATTTTGAGTCTCCATAGGAGGTTGACCCTGTTATGAGGAACAAGTCATCCTAACTAGGTAAAAATGTCACTCACTTGATGAGTATAAATAGAGATGGAGATCCTCTCATTTTTCCACATATCACACTCGACTCACTAGAGAAGAGGAAGTTTTTAGTTTTTATGGGTTTTATCTTATTTTGGTTAGAATTGCACTTAGTGATGGAACATATACTAAAGAAGTAGTTTAGTTTTCTCCCTTGTGGTTTCCCAAATGAAAATATCTATATTCTTTTTCATGTTGTTGTGATTTCCTTTCTTTTAGTGATCCTATTACATATTACCACCTCCTCTCCCCCCCCCCCCCCC
>LPNX010169118.1:0-11148 GCA_001517045.1 Pseudotsuga menziesii
GACCTTCCAAATGATTATAAGGATGTGGGGGCTTGATAAACATGCAATTATGTTTGTCCTAAGTTTCACCATTTAAAAGCAAAACAAAAAAACAACTTCATGTATACCCAGCTCTTCAAAACTGCACATATTGTGTGGGTAAAGAATTCTACTACGAATTTTTATTGTTCCCACTCTAATCTATCGTGGTTAATGGACTATGAACAAGACAAATCACAAGCTACAAATTAATTTTCTCTTTCAGTGAAACTCAAATGGAACCATTCAATATGAAGAGCTTATTCATTATGAATGTAATCAACACTCTATCAATTCAATGCACACGCAGAAACAACGTCATCCAACCCTCCCAATGCTATGTCAATAGTTTAGTACGTCAAGATCTACAAACGGAGGAAGCCAATACCCAAATATTCTCTAGGTAAAAACAAAGATTAGATACCCAAACCCAACTAGATCAAAAATTGGTTCTCAACGTTTTTGAAATACATGCAATGTTGTGTGGCACAAGCCATGAATCAAACTGATCGTGACCCTTTGACGACTCTAATTGTTAACCATGGAAGTATCAAAAAGGGTGTGGATGATATATTTACTATAAGGTATTATGTCACTATTATCTTTGAGAATATCAAAGCAAGTCAAATGCCATAAATATTTATTAATTTTATAGGTCTTATTAATAAAATATAATTTCTTTGTTAATGTCAATGTGAGTACGAGTGGCCAGGCCTGGAATTTCAAATATTTCTTATACGTCAAATAAACTTTTATGACGGTTGCCTATTTTTAATGCCCATCATTTTACGTTTTTCTATAAATTCATGAACGGCAAATACAAATTGTAACTTACCCCAATGGCGGATAAATGGTTCCAGCCAGAGGTCTCCAAAGTCCAATATGTTTATTTAATGTAAGTCTATCTCTGACTCCTCTCTCCACATTGATTTCCTTCTCTTTTACTAGGGTTTAAGCAAAAGCACTTCATCCTTTTTCAAATACAAATTGAAACTAACATAAAAAAAAATGTAAATTGATCATTTGAGACTCAAGTTTGAGGGTGGCAGCATTTGATCTAAAATAAGAAAAAATTGTAAGAGACAAGTGGTGAGAGAGCCAAACACACCCAAAAAAAAGCCATATTGATTATATTTTGATACATTGAAAGGCCATTAGCATGAGGCATGCATTTAAAGTGTTCCTAGTCAAATTGCCAAATTCTTATGGCCACTCTCAGTTACCCATGTTCTTTGTCTGGCTTTGGTGCAATACTGCAGTATGAGCTTGTTTAAGGATAACAAATTCATTATAAATTTTTAAGAAGTTCATCCACTTCCATAACTGCACTTGAGTGAAAAATTGATTTCTTTCACAAAATTATGGTTTTTGTTTGTCGTATGGGAGGAAAAACTACGTTTTTGAGATGAGTGGCTCTGTGAAAAAGACCATTGAAAAGGCCTCCTTCCTTCTGTATAAGAGGAGTAGAGGCAAGTTCTAGCTATTGGTAGATTGAGTGAAATCACCTGTTGTTCGCTAATCCCACCGTACACGTTGGGTTGGGAAAAACATATAATTTGTAATGTGATCTCTTCTGGGTGCTTCGGCGGAATGAGCTGGGTCTATAAGGCCTTAGATGATATATATCAGATGGTTTTTTAGGGATTTAATAGGTCAACGTAGCAGTTAACTATCCAACATGAAGGTAGTCAATTTATAAGGCGACTTACGATGCTTTACAACTAACTTCAGTCTTCTTTACTGGTAAATTTTCACAATGTAACCATTTCTCCAAAAGGAAAAGACATGAATCAAACTACGGTATTGAGAGGACAGACAAATCGCTGAATTCAGATTATACAGACTGATAAAGAGATATTACAATAGAATATATCATGGAATATATATCCCATAGAGAAAAAATATATAAACGATGAGGTTTTTTATCAACATTCCTTGCAAGAACTTGAAAAAGTTGAATTGGATTTATAGAAAAACTGATTCCAAATAGTATACCAACCTTTAAACGTTGGACAACCCAGTAGATGTTTCCAGCACTGGTTCCGGCAAATTTCCGCGCAGATTGACAGCCGACAGAAGGAAGTTTCAGACAAAACGGACGGGAGGGTGTTCAACGGAACACGCAGAAGGAAGTTTCAGACGGTAGACACTGAATGTGCAGTTAGAGAGCATTCCTGGTTCGAGGCTGTAGGTGGGTTTGCTAGGAAGGTGTCATAATTGGTCTGAGAGGCACCCTCGAGCCACATTGAATGTTGATGGGCTCGAGGATTGAAGGTAGGCTGAGTCTCATCCGGCCGAGTCTCATCGCTTTAACTCCTCCTTGCCAGGCTGTTCAGAAGCTTTAAATAAGGAGATGACAGGGCTATTCCAATCACTCTTTTATGACTTGAAGATTGACTAATTGGCGAAAACGTTCTTGAAATCAACTTTTTTTAAGGTTTTGTATTTTAATGTTAATTTGAAATATTTATATAGGTTAAAGTTTTTTTTAATATTTTAATGTGAAACTTCTGAAATGTGTTTTCATTCAACATATTTGACCTAACTGTTTAATTTAAAGTATTTTCCTATTTTAATTTATATGCTCTCATATATTGATTAAATATTTTTTATTTATGTGCATGTGTTTTCATTCAACATATTTGAACGAATTTAATTTAAAATATCTTTAATTCTATAATACTTATTATATATGACATTAGGAATCTATTGAGAGTGAAAATTCCACTCAACACATGAAACATATAGAATAAATATTCATCAAAGTTAATTTTTTTAATCATAAAATTTCACCTAATTATTATTTTTATTAATGAATTATTCTCAAGGCTTATATATTTTTCAATGATTTTTTTTTTAAAATCACCTACCTTATAATGTGAAATGACTGCAATAATCGCCTCCATTTATACACTCTAGGATGAATATCACATCCTTAAAATTATGATATGTCAACATTTTTGCTATATATTTTTAGCAAAATGCTCTTTTACGACACAGATATTTTATAGAGTTTGTAAACTTATCTTTCTAAATCAAAATAAATAGTTTTTTATTTAATTGTTTTTGTTTTGGTTAATTTGTAAATCTTAAAATAAAAATTTAATAATAATAAATTAAAAGTTTATGGCCCTAAGAGCCACCACCACTCTCATATGGGAAATCAATGGATAACAGTTTGATGGAATATTTATCAAACCATATTTTTTTCCCGAGGGGTAGGTTGAAGTTATTATACCCTCAATATACTCAAAATTGTATAGCGTTTAAATTGTGTTTTGATTGTATTAATAGATTTAGCACTCTATTAAGTGTTCAGATTGTGTTTTTATTGCATAAATATATTTCACCTTCAAATATTCTTAGAACACTTAGATTATGTAATTTTTAGAATTTATATATGCCAATCCAAAAAAATTAAACATAGAATATTTAAACTATTGATTAAATAAATTAACCAATAAATAATAATTCCATAAAATATCAATAATGATAATTAGTTATATTCATTAAAGTAAATTTAATGTATTTGAATTTTTTTTCTCTACGAAGCACTTATTTAGGACATTGTAGAAATACTCATCGTCCTCGAGCAAGCAACACACAACAGAAGTTTTCTTTCTTAAATGTAATCGAAACTTTAGCCGAATCTGTATTATATATTCACGAATAAGCCACTGCCTCTATCTATCATTGGAATTTTCACATAGGCCCTTTGTGTGTCTCCACAACTATGATCACAAGAAATAATAAGCCAATGTGCCTAATGGGATCAACAACATTTGTTTCTTTATATATGTAATCTCGCTTTTCCCAATCCTTCATAAACAATCATTGGAGAATGTTATGGCAAATTATTACATCGTCGATCTACTGCATTGGAAGGCCACATTTTCCTTTTTTAGTGATTCAGAGATTCTTTGCAATACAACAGTTTCCTCCTTCGATTGACATATTTGCTTGAGTTTAAACTTCACATTAGCTTGATTGTTCCTATTTCTTTAAGTTGGGTATTTATATGATGCTCCTATATCTGAAGTACACGTAAAAACCACCTGAGCACAACTTGTATGACAATAAATTCTTGTTCATGAAATATCTAATTACCCAAAGCATACAAAACGTGCTTTCAACTGTGCTTCTAATGGCAAGGGAATCACTTGGACAAGAAGGTTTCAAAAAGACATAGTCGAAGATGAAAACATTAAAACTTGTGTTAAACTACCTTAGTTCCCCACTACTAGAGCATAGTTAACTTTTACTTTTTTCGTGTCGAACTTACTTGCAATATTAATTTTACCCGAGGCTAGGTGTTCACAGGGGTATTAGGGATTGACACATTGTTCAACAACTGTCATGACATGAAGATTTCAAGCATCGCCAAACTCTTAAGAGTTTTTGCATGTGGAGGAAGGTAGGCCAAGGTTTGTACAAGTGGAGGAAGGTAGGCCATCAACCGCGCCTGTTCTAAAGTTCATTCTAGCTGTTGAAATTCAGAAATTTGTGGGCAATGTGGATAAAACATTTAAATTATGATTTTACTGCTAAGATTTTTTTATAGTTAGGATATGTAGAAGCTAGAAGATGTCTAAGGGATCTCGGCAAGAAAACCTACATGGTTATGTTGACAATGAACTTCTTTATGACAAATTTTGTTAAAATTGAACTCGCAAGTGGTGTGGAAGATGATTGGAATAATTAAATCAACATTATAAGTCAAAATAAAGGTTTGGAATGGGTGAGAGGAGAGCTAGTGCTAGATGAGCTTGGCCATAAAACCTACATGGTTATGTTGACAGTGAACTTCTTTACAACAAATTATGTTAAAATTGAACTCACAATGTTGTGGAAGAGGAGTTGAATAATTTGATTATTATGAGATAAATCAACACCATAAGTTAAAATAAAGGTTTGGAATGGGTGAGAGGAGAGCTAGTGCTTGATGAGTTTGTGCACGCCTGTTATTCTTGCTCCTTTCCCCATTACTGCATGTCATGCCAGCCTACTTTACTTGTGTTTTTTCCTTGATTGGACGGGCTCTGTCTTCCATGTGGCCTTGGAAAAGCGTATTAATGGATTCTATTGGGCAAAGATATGGTTTATTTTCAGATCCGTCTTTTGTTGTATCATGTGAATGTGAATGTGCACATTAGCATACAAATCATATTAACCAGAGAAAACAATAAAATTAAACACTAAAGAAACATATATGTGTTAAAAAAATTATTTTACCTTTAATAATGACTTCCTCTCCAAACACTCTCAAAAATATTTAAAATGATAAAATCATACCAATTTAAAATTTTAATAATAACATTTTATATAATTATCAACTTATATTTTTTACATGGATACTTTTTATCCTTTTTCATTAATTATAAATGAACCTTAAATACTTATTTAAAACAAATATTACTTAATTTTTTTTAAAACATTAATTAAAATCATAATATAAAAGGAAAATAAATTTTTAAATTGTGAAAATTATTTTAAGATGTTAAAGGAGATATAATACTATTTTTCTTATCAACTAAACATCAAATAAAAGAGCAATGCTTGAGCAATGGGTAACCAAGTGCTTGACCATGTTGTTGACTATTTGGGTGACCATGAATTTACATGTTTGATCATGGTCAAGACCATGGGTGACCATATCGTTTACCATGGTGCTAACCATATGATTGACCTTATTAAACTATGGTCAACCACATGGTCAACAATGGTCAACCACGTGGACAAACATGGGAAACCATGGACATCCATATGGTCAAACATGATTACATGGTTAAAAATCTTTAAATGGTAAACGATGGTCAAATTTGGTCAAGAAGGTCAATGATATGGTCAAACACGGTCAACCACGGGGTTAAACAAATGGTTAGAAATGGTTAAAAGTGGTCAAAAACATCGTCAACCATGCTTAACCATGTGGCCAACCACATGGTTAACCACATCATCAACCCCATGGTCATCCATGGTCAACAATGGTTGAACATGGTCTACCACATTCTCAACCCCATGCTCAACTATGCTTAACCATGGTCGAACATGGTTGACCACATGGCTAAAAATGGTCGAACATGGTAAACCATGGTCAACCACATGGTCGAACATGGTCAACAATGGTCAAACAGGGTCTACGACATCAACAACCCCATGGTGAGTCATACTCAACCATAGTCAACCATGGTCGAACATGGTCAACCACATAGTTAACCACATAAAAATGGTCAACCACATGTTCAAACATTGTTAACCACATTTTCAACTACATGGTCAGCCATGGACAACTATGATCAAACAAGATCAACTGTATGGTCAACATAATCAAACAAAATGGTCAACCATAGGGTTGTTCATGTTTAACCATGGGTGAACATGGCTAATCATATGGTTTAACATGGTTGATCCATGGTGAAAACATGGTTGAATCATGGTCAAACATGCTTGAATCGTGGTTCATCGTAGTCAACCATAGAGTTGAACCATGGTCAAACAACATGTGAAAACACATTCTTGACCACATGATCAACCATGGTTATCCACATGGTCGACCATGGTCAACTCATCGACAACCACATGCTCAAACTTCATCATCAACCATGATGAAACAATTGTCAACCATGTTCAAACAGGATGAACCAAAATCAAACACACCGATAAACATGATTGAACCATCACTAAAAAACATGGTCAAATAATAGTTAAAATCATAATCAAGTCATGGTTAAAACACATGGTCTAACCACATGGTCATATCATGGGAAAACCATGGTCAAACCATGTTCAAACCACATGGTTCAATCATGTTGAAACCATGATTAAACTACATGGTCAAACCATGGTTGCATGTGATTGAATATGGTTTCCTATGGTTGACCATGGTTTACCATGATTTCATATTGCTAACCATGGTTTTTATACAAGTCCATTTAAAAATGTTATTTGTATGTATAAGTTATTATATAAATTATATACAATTTATATAATGAGCTTACCGATCTGCCATAATCCAAGGCAGAGGTGAAAGGCAACCAAGGTGCTACTCAAAATTGTCCGGACTTCTTCCATTATCACACTTCCTCTACCAACGATGAATGGCAGCCTACTGTCCTACTTCATCCTCTTCTTCTTATAATTTCTTCATCTTTTTTCTATATTTCTTCCTTATGTCTTATAGCGTCTCAGATAGTCCATTAAAAGAGAAGGCAGTGAAGTAAGAGGACTTAATATATAGCATCCCAGATAGTGTCTCAATCGAGAAAGCAGTGAAGTTGGACGTTGAGAGAGTAATGGAAGACGTCAAGAGAGTAATGGTCGATAAATGAGTGAGAAGCACGGGATTGGCAAGTTGAGCAAATTACAAGTATAATCACGTATTCCACAACCAAAGTGGGACATGGCAAGGGGGGGGGAGTGGAAAATCTAGAAGCATTACCATTCAATCCTCTGTGGACATATGTGGACATCCCCATATTGTTATATAAATAATATCAACGTACTTAAAGTAGGGAGGGGCAATTCAAACAAGCAAGCATAACCACCCTGCAACTAATCAACGATTATGTTAAACTAAGTGAACCATTATCTTTATGGATTCCCCTATCGATATAATGATCAGGATATGTTGGAACTTTTAACAATACATGTACCAATATTTATGTAACCAAAGTGAGATGTAAAAAACATAAATCTTGCTAATGGTTAACAACAATGCCAAGAAGCCACAAGATAGAGGTATCATCTTTTTTTATTTATTATTATTATTCACACATACATACATTTACAAGGCAGACAGAGGAAGAAAGAGGGCATGCAAAGGAAGGAAGGGAATGCCATACTAATGAGCATAATTAAGTAGAACCAAATTACAATGTCTAAAACTCAAACTTCATCAGTTCATTGTGATAAAATCCCACCAATTTAATCAATGCAATACCTTAACTTTAATGGATGTTGCACATTTCTCTTAATTTGCACCAAAAATCAACATTAACATAAAAATGAACATGGTTTTGTGAACAATGACGTCCATTATTCCTATGGTTATGGTGATATTTAACTTGAAAATCAACACAAATCCTCAAATATAGATAAATGCATTGAGGGAAGTGAGAAACTTGCAATGTGGAAGAGACATGTCATATATATTGTGTGTCACATGTTAGTAAGGTCAAATGAAAAGAAAGTTTCAAACATCTAAAATCTAATGTGAAAACAAATGATGCCAACCATGTTGATTTTTTAGATCTTCAAATTAAATTATCACATTTTAAAAAGTAGTATAGATAGATATTAATTAAAGACTTAAAAAAACAAATTTATATATGAAAAAAATAAACAAATCATTTTTTTAGTTATTTTATTTTTAAATTACGAGAATGTAAATCAAATAGTATATACTTATCTTTATTTAAATTATCATAATGTAAATGAAATAGTATATATCCATCTCAAGGGTGGATTTTGAAGTGAAAATAAGTTTTTATTTTTAATTTCTTCTGTTGTCTAATCTATCTCAAGTTGAGATAGGTTATGATAACATTAGAGATTTAGCATTGGACATTAAATTAAATAGACATTGAATATAATGTATTCAAAAATTGATAGATGATTTTGAAAAGAACACCATAAAATAGAATGCTTATTTAATTCAAATAAGACCGAATACGGGCACAGCATTGAATAAAGGAGGGCGGGTCAAATTCCACCCACTATTTGGCCGGCAACCGCAGGAAAAAGTGAAGAGAAAGAGCAGACCGGAGTTGCTCGACCAAAGGGAGAGGGGCCTCGACCTTCTGAATGATCCAAATCCGGAGCAAGACGGCATGTCTGGGTTGGGGCGTCTTCGCTCCTACTGTTTTCTATCCGGAATCTGACATAAAGAACAAGTCTGCGGAGATGTTAGAGTGGTCAAGTCATGGGATGGCCATGCATATTGGTACTCCCACCCACACATGATGAATATGGCTCGTCCAATGCCACCATCCCACATAAATTTGAAATTTGAATTCAACCCGTGCGAGGGGGAATTTCAAATCTGAATCTAACCCGCCGACCATCCACATCAATTTGAAACTTGAATTCAACCCACGCGAGGGGGAATTTCAAATCTGAATCTAACCCGCCCAGGATGCAGGCCATTGTTAGAGTTCAAGCATGCTTGCTGGATCGCCAGGTTCATCTTGCTAGATAGCCATGCATTTCCTGGGCGTGAAGGCTACACTCAGTGCGTTAGCATGGAGGGTGAATTTCTATGGGTTAAGTGCTAGATAGCCATGCATTTCCTGTGCGTGAAGGCTACACTCAGTGTGTTAGCATGGAGGGTGAATTTCTATGCGTTAAGTGCTAGATAGCCATGCATTTCCTGTGCGTAAAGGCTACACTCAGTGCGTTAGCATGGAGGGTAAATTTATGTGCGTTAAAGTGCTTCATAGCCATGCATTTCTTGTGCGTTCCTATACATTAAGTGCTACACTCAGTGCGTTAACATAGAGGGAAAATTTCTGTGCGTTAAAGTGCTTCATAGCCATGCATTTCCGGTGCGTTTTGCCTATGCGTTAAAGGCATCCCTGTAGGTATTATAAAAACACGGCTGTGCATGCTGTGTCCGGGGCAGATCAGGGATTTGTGCGATCTGTGCATTTGTGGAGAGAGCAATCACTGTGCAAGGGTGCGATCGGTGCATTTGAGGAGAATACGATCGCCCATAACCCACAAGTCTGAGGATCGGAAGCGTGGTGGGCCCATAACCCTGGAAAGATATGCTTCAGGTTGGAAGTCTGTTGTTCCAGGTAGCATCTCCTTTCTCCCTAGTTTTATTACTATCTTATTACCTGTCTTGAGTTATAAGAGAATTGCTTTTGTCGAATGCTTAAATTTACCTGTATATAGTGATGGTAGTATCAGGGAGATGTTGCTTCGTTTGTGGTATTAGGTATAGATTAATTCTAAGTAAAAACAATGGTTGATTGATCAATTATAATGCAAAGGGTAGACAATCGATTGGCAACGATTTCCATTTGCTGCTGTCAAAACAATTTTATGTTGTTGATAGAGAAAAATTGTAGCCATATGTGGTAGCGTTCTATCTTCCACCGATTCACAATGGTCAACTTCCCATGAATACATGTCTATTGCTCCAGAACTGTCATTCGAGCGTTTGATCTTTCGGCAAGGCTGGGTATACATATTTCAGTCCCTGTGTGAATATATATATTCATTATGAATATCAAATCCAAGGTGGGTGTGAAATGCCAGACTTGGCAAATAAACCTAAGCAATAGGTGAAGGCAGGCCTGGAATTTGACCTACTACAAGACGTTTTTTTTGGTTTTAAAACGTATTTGACTGTCTTTCATAAATTGCAGATGTCAAAATGGATAGGGATAAAAATGTTCAACCCGTCGATTTGACGTTTAGATGTGCAACTCACCCATCAAAATCTTGCTTAAGCATATGTAGATGTAGGCTCTAATATCGTGTAACAGTGGAAGACCATTATCGATTTAATATTGCACTATGCAATGGCTGCCAGACTGCCATGGTCCACCTAACTCAGTGATGATGCCAGCGCATGTTACTTGGTGTCATCATTGAATGTATTTATGATCTGTGAATAGTTACATCATAACCATTGATTTTCTTTAGGGCAGGAGTTCCAGTTCATGTTCATCGCTGAATCAAGAACTTCAACATTGATACCTCTTTTAATTTCTTCATTTCTTCACTGTAATTCACTCGAAGAACTGCAACATTGACACTTCTTTCAATCTCTTCATTGTATATGCATTCGACATAGGACAATTCGAAGCAGTTGAAGGAAAAGGAAAAAAAATGTTTTTAATTTTCTTCTGATCTTCATGATGTCTAAACCACGGCAAGCCAAGCGTCGATATGAATGTAATGCTTAATTTAGTTTGGGATTGTCTTGCAGCAAGTGTGAAAAAACATTGTAATCAACCTGAAGAGAAATGCTTTGGTTGGCCTTGGCCCAACAAAGATCTATGAAAAGATTACTACAGTAAAACCAAATTCAAGTCTCAACATGAGAGAGAAATGTATTGTGCCTTGCCTCATGCTTGTATGGTGTGTTTTTATGCCTGCCAGACACAATTGCTGAGAATCGAT
>LPNX010169127.1:0-15703 GCA_001517045.1 Pseudotsuga menziesii
AATACCACAACTAGCTATGTGCCGCAACGTTAAAGAGATGGGGGCATGATTTCACAAGGAATAGGGAGGGGGAATTATTCAAACCTTTGGGCCAATGGGGAAAATCTAAATTTCAAAGGGTAAACCCATAAAGTTGTCAACCACCCTTTTTGTCTTTTATGACTAGTCATCTAAAGTTGGTGAAGGAAGTATTGCCTTAGGATGGGAAAGGTATGGAGGCCAAATTCGAATTTGGGAAGTCACCCATTTTTGAAAAACGTGTTTTTGGCTTCTTGGGCAAGTAAATGCTTGGAAATGCCTTCCCAAGCCATTATTCACCCATGTGTTTGCTTCCTTGCGCATTTGGAGAATTCAATTTGGGCAATGCTTAGTGGCTGGGATCCTCCCTGGGCGTTTTTGTTGTGGTTTCCTCATTGCCATGACTGGGAAATCCCTTTTTTGCTTTGTTGAGTGAATGTGTAGCAATGATTCACGTTTTGGGGGTTCAAAAGGTCGTTTTCGGTCTTCATCACGCAACTAAGCTTCTTGGGCATTTTCCCTCACAATTTCTGATGTTTCCTCATTGTCCCATGCCCATAAATTTGTTTTTGTGTTGCTCAGTGGTTAGGAAGCCAAGATCTCCCAATTCGGGAGCGAATGATGGTCGTTTTTACTCCAGCAATGCTCAAAGACGTTTTTTGAGTTCATATTTACAATTCTGGGGTTTGTGGTGGCCGAATTGCCTCCATAATGCGCAAGAACGTTTCCTGCAAGCGTAATTGCTCATCCTAGGTCGTTTTTGCTTTCTTTACCAGTATGTTGGGTTGCAAACCCACCCCTTTTGGTTATGTTTTGTGGCTGGGAGGGTAGATCCATGATTTGGTGTGAATAGAGGTCGTTTTTTCCTTGGGAAGGCCATCAAATGTTTGTTGAGTCAATTTGGTCACTTCGGTTGTTTTTCCCCATCTTCCATTCATGTATGTGGTTGCCAAACGTTTCTCTACAACCTAGCAATTGTGTTTTGTTGTGAAGTGCATGATGGTGTTACCTTGGCTAAGTAAGACAAAAAAACCCACCTGTTAATTGGTTGAATGTGTGTCTGATGTAGATTTAGGATTGGCCGAGTAAGTCCAAGGAACCCCTATGTAATTGGCTTGTTTCCTTAGTAGTCTTTGAAACCCAATGGTGAGTTGGCTTGACTGTGGATGTATGGTTTTGGCTATGTGTAAGCATGTTGTTCCCTAGTGCCTTGTGGAATCATGCCCAGCTCGGGGGTGGCAGTGATGCTGAGATATTAATGAGCACACTGGCCTATGGTTGGGTGGAACGTTACAACGACGTAGCTAGTTGCAAGCCAACTCCTTTTCAAGATAAGTATTCTTTTGCTTAATCTCCGCAAACTAATTTTTTAATGATTTATGAACATGATGAATGCATGAATGAAATTAATGTGTTTGCTTCTGCTATAGATTGTATTATGCATCGGTGTATGTTTTTATATTAATGCATTTTATGTTTTATGTTTATGTTCACGGGACTAGATTGCCCAGTTTGATAGCAACAGTGTGTTGGTAGTGTCCTCTTTATCGTTGGGATGAGGGATAGGGACGCGACAGTGTGGTATCATAGTGAGGTTGCAGCATTGTGCCTCAATGGGCCAAGTTGAACAGCTGACAGAGGCAGAATCAACCTTTGTCTTCAGCGAGAAGAAGAGGCAGGCATAAAAATCCTAATTTTTTCTAAATGTTGAGCTTTCTTCTTTTTGTGTGGCGGTTGAGGAATCCAAAGATGAGCCAATTCGTCGGCTGTGTTGGCAAGAAGGAGCCGATAGGGAAAGCAGCCAAGGCATGTCAGAGTAGTTCACAACATTTCACCGACGGTGTCGACAAGAAGAATCGGGCTGAAGATCAGCTGTAGTGGCGGTTGGGTTGGCTGAAGGCGAGCTGGAGCGGGTTGGAAAGGCTTGTTTGCTAAGCTAGTGAGCTCAACCATAGAGCCATGTGTAGTGAGAATTTCTCCTCACTACAGGGGTAAAAATGGCTCCCTTGTGCCTATAGGGCACAAGGGTAGGTTTCTACCCTTAGAAAATAGTAAAAAACAGAATGTAAAATGGTAAAAATAAGGCTGCAAATTGAAACTAAGCTAACCTAAGCTATGGCAAGTAAATGGTAGCTATTGTAAACTAAATCCAAGAGAAAATAATAGAAAGAAATATGGATGCAGCCCTGTTGAACCCCTCTGCACACAATGGGTTAGGGTTCCACCTCCAAAACTTGCAAAATCAACCTATACTACTATGAAGACAACCTGCAAATAGAGATGAGGGTTAGAAAACAAAACAAGTAAATAAACATGCATGAAAAGAAGCTATACCTCATTCAGGTGGAAATGGGCCACCATGCCCTAGCTCATGGGAGCACCTCTCTCTCTTGGTTGGGAAGCAATGGCTTGGAGAAATGGAGATGAAGGTGAGGGAGAGTGGGTGGTTTGAGAGTAAGAGGTCTTAGAGTAAGAGGTCTCAAAGCACCCACGAGTAGCATAACAATATGCAAATGAGGAGTGTTTTGAGAGTGACCCCCCACCCTCCTTATACAACTTTTCCAAGGGGTTTTAGGGTTTTAAGCCCTTGGTTAGGGCTTTAGCCCCTTTTTTAGGCCTTTAGCCCCTTCCGCCCTAACTTTAGCCCCTTTCAGGGTTTTAGCCCCTTTTTGAGGGCTTTAGCTCCTATGGGTCTATTTTGGGCTCTTTTTGGGGGGTTTTAGCCCTTTTCTTCATCCTTGGGCTTTTTTGGAGGTGTGGGGGTCAAATGGAAGGTCATGGAAGGTCTTATGGAGTGAAATGACTGTTGTGAGATGGTGTCCTTGGGTGGTGTAGGCCATGGAGAGTTGTGTGGGGATTTTTGGGTTAACAGATTGCCCCCTGATGTGTGAGGGCAAGAGCTCAACGTATGGCCGACGGACATCATAGGATTTGCTGTCGAGAGGTGGTGCTTCTGGGGCTGGGGCATGGTGGCTTTTGGTTTTGTATTAATTTGGTTCCCATCACTGGGTGAGATACAATAAATGTGTGACATGTATATGGACGAGGCGGCCTTTCCCATGCTCATGACAATGTCAAAATAGTCATTTGATCTATGCTCTAAAATACAAGAGCCGATCATATACAACTGATGTTACAATGCTGGTTACCTCTATGTGAGGCTGAATACAATACTGATTTGGTACATTAGACCCATGGCATTCTCATAGAATGCTATATCTTCATGACTAACGGTCTGCTGGATCTGGAATGGTACATAGCTGTATGGACTCGGTGATTGAGAGTTAGAGTCTCTATGGTACAAGTATGTCGTATCAATCATAAAGGTATATCGAAGCACTGCTGGGGCTTCTGAACACTGTCTCCAACGCAACCCGAAAATCACAATGGACATAACCTGTTTAGTTCCCTTGAGTGGACTCACCAATGTGCTAGAGTCAGGTGACATTTGGGGTCTTCAACCAAGTATTGTGCTGAACAAACCCTGTACGAATCTCAATGGTGCGATGATGGAGTTGAAGTCGAGCACGTGAGAAACAACCATCCCAAGAGGCACTAAGGACTCCTCTCAACTGGTCCAAGGAACTCATCAATGATGTCAATGAAACCAAGGTACAGGGACCTCTTGGTCTATCCTTTGGAATATGTGTGTTGGCATCGACAGAGGGAGACCTGCCCCTGGTCAAGGCGATGATGTTTCCTTGACCAGGAGCACAAGGGACAACCAAAAGGTGTGAAGCAATATGCGGACTGACTCACTGAATTGGGGGGGAGGGGAGGGAAGAGAAAGACTGAACAAGGGCAGGGGGGAGGGAGACTCAAACTTCCTTTGTTCAGAGTATGACGGCAGGGCGGACCAGGCAGCAAATGAAATTGTCTCAAGGGAGTGGGATCATAGCCGTCATATCGGGAATGTCACTGCAGATGGGGAATACTTGGAGGAGGTGGGCACTTTTGATACTGATGGGATCCAAGGAAGACACATTGCAGAGTACTCTGAACAAAGGCGACCCAATGTGGGAATGTTACCAGACTGTTTTATGTGGGGTGGTATCTAGGGACACCATTGTGGTACGATCTCGTGGATTTTTGGCGAGCCCGAGAAGGTAAGTGCTCGATGGTGCTTTCAATTTTAGAGAGTCTGAAAGCACGAAGAAGACTCCAGTGGGGGCTCTTTTTTGTTAGTAGTCTCATGTGCCCGAAAAAGGATAAAAGTATACATAGGAGAGCTCGCCCATCCTAGAGGGGATGAGATACTTCTTTACCATTGGTAGTCCAATCAGGCCGAAAAAGGTTAAACCTATACTTACTGGACGGTCATTCAAATACTTTTACGAGCATGAATGAAACCAACTTTTCTCGACGATCTTTTCTTGTTGAGACAGCTGGAAAAGAGCTTAACGACAATCGATGGTGAGCTTTTTTGTAAAGTACGGGCCCTCTGCCTAATAAAGCACAAAAGTATGTAGAGGGGAATGGTCTTGGCTTGAGTGTGCCAAGGAGTTCCTTTTCATGAAATGGTCTACATGGTCTGCAAAAGGAGGTAAACGAGATGATGTAGACACCCTTTCCTATACTTTAACGAGTGGGAAAGGAAGCAACTATGCTCGACGATCTTTTCATTGTTTTAAGGAGTAAAAAAAGAGCTTAAACGAAACTCCAATATGGTCAACCGACTGCGGTGGCATGGGCGGTGCCCCCTGTCGGGACGGTGGACAGAGGTCCAAAGGTCATTTGCGCAGTATGGACAGAGTAGAAGGCTCTCAAACATACCAATACATGCATGGGATAGATCGTGGTAGAGGCCTGCGAGACAGTGCGGTAGAGGCACGCAAACCAAGGTGGCTCTCGGACAGAGGTCAGGAGAGCGTGTGTGTGTGTTGTGGTGGACGAACTTGACTACATGCGATGTAAGTACAAGTCCAGAGGCACTTATATGCCAAATACATGCAAGAAAATAAAACATTTTGTGGACAGTGGTCCAGAGGTCCGCGTGAGGTGCGGTAAAAAAGAAACGACAATCTATGTGTTAAAAATGCAAAATAAAACCTAAAATTATAGTCCTTGATGGGCCGATCGCTCACATGAGTTGCGACCGGGCAGTGTAATACGAGTACCGGTCCATAGACACTTGCATCATCATGTCATGGCTCGTGAATCGAGGGGACTTATGGGAAATGGTCCCGAAATTGATTAATTAAACATGAGATGATGGTCTCATAAGGAGATAGAAATTTGGGCCCAAAGGTGTGAGAGGTGTCTCGAACAGGTTCCAGGTGACTTTGAAGTAGCAGCTAATGGTGCTGCCCCTGATTTTTGCTGAAAAATATTGAAGAACAAAAAAGAAAATGAAGCAACTCATTGGTGATGTTAAGCATAAAATTTCTTGAGGTAGAGCCCATTACGAGGGTTCTCCAAGAGTTGTCCATCAGATTCAATGAAAAGGTATGTCCCCTTGCCAAGACAAAGGTCTGTGGCAAGGCGGAGTGACGGAATCTGGTATTTTTCTGAGAAGAACCAATTCCACACTATGGTTTAAAGGGAATGGGGTAAAACCAGAGGTGGCCTTACAGATCTCTCTGTCATTGCGTAAGTGGTGCCAGGATAGATCAGGTGGATTTTCCACAAGTGATGAGACGGAAGGGCAACTGGTGCTAGAGATCATGTAAATGGTATTGGTTGTTGTTTTCGTGTCCTTGCCCCCAGTCTCTATTGGAAGGAGAGGGGCACTCCTGGAGACAAGAGGAGTCTTTGATGGACCTGGAGGTAGGTGCAACATCATCTCAATTGGCTGGACATGAGTCAACACATCCTGAGGCCTCAGAGGTATGGTAGGTGGTTCAAGGTACCACACAGGATCTCCTAGTGTGAAATCCTGTAGATGGAGGGTTTCCAAGGTACACTTACTCACGATCCTAGATGGTAGGAAAAAGAAAAGGAAAAGGAAAAGGAAAAGGAAAAGGATCATGTTGAGCGGGAATGAACCCCAATTTTTCCCTGGTAACTGAGGTTGAGGTTGCAACTAAGGTTCCAATGGTGGTTGGGGAAACAACGGAAGAGACAAGTCTGATGGACCGTCGATGATGGTGGAGACAAAAGGGTCGGTTGAACTGGACATCATGTAGATGGACATGGTGTCCGAAGAAGGAGGTGGGGGGTGAAATTCTTTGATCAAGGTGATTTCAGACTCAAGGGAATGTTGACAGAGGTCAACTAAAGCCATTCGAAATTCGGGCAGGTCTTGGCAATGGTGAGAGTAATGTCCATACAAACCGCAAAGGGCACAAGCATGGTTTGTTCTTAATTCCTTGTTCCTGACTACTGGCGCGACTGGGAGTTCAACCACGAGGATGTTTTCATTCGTGTCCATGGCATCCAGATGCGCATGAATCACTGGGATTTCAGGGAAATCCTGAGTTGGGTAGCCCTGTTGTTCGCAGATGGAACAAGGTGGTACTGGCCGTGGTTATATGGTGGCTTTGGTGTTCTTCCCCCTCGCCCTTTTGGGTTGGCGTGGCGCATATGCAGGTGCGGCGGTTGGCCACCGCAATAGGTTTCACTGGAGTTAGCACAACCTGGGGCATGGCTGGTTGAACTGGTCAATCCAGATACCACACCGAGATCCCCAATGTAAGGTTGGGTAGGATTAAGGTGGCCATTATCGACTTGCTCATGACACCAGGTGGGGGAAAGAAGAAGGGAATTGTATGGACCGGAGATGAGCCCACATAACTCCCAGCTGGTTGCATGTGGGGGTGAGGTTGTGGTTGGGGCTGCATGAAATGTTGTTGCTATGGGTGATGTTGCGGCTACTGTTGGCGTTGTGGCTGTGGACGATGTTGTGGTTGGGGTTGGGGTTGCGGCTTTGGTTGCTGTTTGGGTGCAGTGGTGCTTGATGAGACCATGCACAAGTCTACAGTTTGATTTTGTGTCGGTGGTGGTGACACCAATGGGAAAGGAGCCGTCATGGTGGGATCAGTAAACAACCCAGGGCCCACATTCAACGGTGGGGAGGCTGGTGTGTTTTCAACCACAATGTTGGTTACAGGGATGAATTTAGTGTGTACGGTCGCCCCTTGCGGCTCAGCGGTGGTGATGGTAGGGATAACGTTGGCAGGCACTGTTAACCCTTGCAGATCATGGTAGGTGAGCTGGTCAACCGTCACAATCTTCCCTTCATGGGGGAACATCATGAGGAAGAAGACAGTTGACGTGACTGCTCGCATGGCGTACATGTAACTTCTCCCAAGGAGGAGGTTGTAATCCAGTTGAGCATTGACGACCTCAATGTCAATCATGACTATCTTCCCGGCTAACGTGATGGGGACACGAGGGAGGATTCCTTGGGCTTTAGTGGGGTGTCCATCATAAGCCCGCAGAGTCGTGGACGACGATTGTAGAATCCAAGCTTCTGCCATACCAAGGTAGACATGACGCACATGGATGCCCCCTCATCCACTATGCATCGGTGCACAACCAAGTTTCGGATGGATACCGAGATTTGGAAGGCGATAGTGGAGGGCATGTGTGGTTCTCCGTTTTCTGTGTCAAAGGTAATCAACTTGGAATCGGAGGGTTCCACTGCCCCTAGAGCGGCTAGTAGGGCTTTCCGCTACGTTGGGCATGTTTTAAGTACCTCAAGAGTGGACATGGCAGTTGGCGTTTGGGCCAAATCATCCACTACGCTATAGCTGACTGCAGCTCTAGCTGTGGCATTATTGGTGATTCTGTGTATGGGGGGGCGCAGGAATGGGGGTAACTAGAGAGGTAGGTTGGTTGTCTTAGACATAGATGCTGCTGACAAGTCAACAGGTTCGGTAGTGGTATCGTATTGGTTTCGTCTAGTTTGTAAGTTGACCTCTTCAGTGGTCATGGTCATCAGGTGGTGGACACCTGTTTCGGCCATGGGCGGTGCCCTTGGAGCATTGTGATTGGCCTAGGGAGGGGTAGCAGTTGCCACCAATCCTTGGACTAGTAGTGGGTTCTGAAGCACCATGGGAGGAGGTCCTTGTGGTGTCGGGTTGGGTTGTGCTTGGTTTGTAGCATTGGCAGCCTGTTGAGCCTCGTTTCGAATGGCCTGCTTTGCACGACCCATGAGGGGACACTCGAATGTATAGTGCCCATAGACCTCACAGAGTGTGCATGATTGGTTTGTGCGCAATGGGGCATTGCGCCTTGGTGCATTTGGTCGCGGGGGATTCTAGGCTGGCTGGTTTGCTGCGACATTGTTGGGAGGATTCGGTTGTTGACCGCCTCCCTGTGGTTGGTTGTTTCCTTGGTTATGGGGCCGGTTATTTATAGCTTGCCCTTATTGGTTGTTGGGGGCAGGCTGGTTGGGACAGTTTTGTTGTGCAAACACTTGTCCCAACGGAGCGGGTGGAGTGGTTGGAGTGGGGGTGAGGGATTGGACTTGTTGCACTGGTGGTGCATAGT
The DNA here is from genome assembly GCA_001517045.1 of Pseudotsuga menziesii. Classification (NCBI taxonomy): domain Eukaryota; kingdom Viridiplantae; phylum Streptophyta; class Pinopsida; order Pinales; family Pinaceae; genus Pseudotsuga; species Pseudotsuga menziesii. The sequence goes on from LPNX010169127.1 coordinate 8,452, forward strand.
ATATTTGTGGGGTTGGCAGTGCCACAAATGTGGGAATATTCCCCACATACTACTGTGCTGGCCAAGCCATAGCTTGAGCTTTCTGTGGTGGTCCAGGTTGTGTATAGGAAGTTGTCGATCCGGAATGAGACATCATTCTAGCATAGTATGGAGCTTGGTTTTGGTAAGCAACATTAGCAGTGTTGCTGGGTTGTGGTGCTACGACGGGTGGTGTCGGTCGAGGTGGTAGTTGTTGAGAGATTAACCCTATAATTCCATCCGCTGCGTGGGATGCCCTCAACCCTATAATGCCATCCGCTGCATGGGATGCCCCCGGTACATCGTGGTAAGAGGTACTTGGACGGTGATCGTCTGGGATGACGGTATACAAGTATCCCGACTAGGCGTAGATGAGGTCAAATTGTTGGGCCTTCAGTATGGCCTCTTCTTCAGATTGGGGACGTTCAGATGAAATGTCCTTTGCGATGGGCGAGAGAAAACTCTTGAGGAACCAATCTAAGAAGATCCTGTCATCAAGTTGGATCTTGCAAAAGTTGCGGCGGCGCCGCCACTCATGGATATGGTCAATGATGTGGGTGGCAGTGTTTTGGTGATAGGATAACAGGATCTCCACCCCTTCGTCATATCTGACAGGGAGTTGGAAATACTGCAGGAACATGAAGGCTAGGGAGTTGAAGTCAGGGTACTTGGATTGTGGCAGCTCAATGTACCATTTGGCTGCGACACCTGTAAGGGTGCGTTGGAATAGCCTCAACCCGATGGAGTCTTCTACGATGCTATTAGATGAGCACCATAGATGGAATGTCATAATATGATTTTGGGGACATTCCCTGGCTTTTCCTTCAAACTTTGGGATGTCTGAAGGCAGCTTAGTTGGCATGGGTGGCTAAAAATCTTGGTGACGAATGGGATCATTCGTCAATCTTTCCAAGTCAGGCAAGTTCAAATGAGCCATGAATGGTAGATTTAACCCCAAATTGATGTGGGATGGGGTTGCAATGGGAGTCAAGTTTGCAGGTGCATAATGCATCTGCATGGCTGGGGGTGCTTGTGGTGGCACCATGGCGAATGGGCCAATGCCCCCAAGGGATGTGGGTGGGATGGTATGGGTAGTGAGGGCATTTCCCCCTTGTATGGCTGTGGGATCAATGTGGGTGGTTTCCACACTACCCCCCTGTGTGGCAGGGGGATTATGTGTGTGGAGGGGCCACTAGCCCCATTTGTGGCCATTGGACTAGCTTGGCTGGTCACAATAGGTTGTGGCAATTGGCTAATGACAGTCTACATGATTGTGCTTGGACCGCTTGCCACGTTCTGGGTGACTGGTTGTGATGTGGACATGGGTCCACTTGCTAAGGTTAGACCGAAAAATGGATCCAGGTTTGTAGCAGCCATGGCGCTGCATGGTGCGGTGTGGAGGTCTGGTTCAGACTGATATGGGTCTGAATCAGAATCAGAGGCTGTGTGGCCCTCTGATGGTGTAGGAGATCACTGAGAACGGCTACGATGGTGTCGACTGAGTGTTCCAAACGGTGGTGGTTCGCCTCTTAGGTGTGAGGAAGATCGTGGAGGATCAATTGTGTTTGCTTGTGTGTATGAACCTGGTGGGTATGAAATTTGGACCCCAGTTTCAATGGCTTCCTACTGGCTGAAGGTGGTCTCTCGGCCACCAAGACTGCCAAAAGACAGTGCTTGGCTTGTTCTTCATGGGCAATTCTACTCAATCGGAAGGGGTTGTTGCCCGTTTCGCTTGGCAATTCCTCTCAGCAGCCAACTACTTTTGGGTTCTTGTGGTACTCCTCACAATGAGTTTCTGGGCAAAGCCCAAGTACTTCCCACAATTGTAGCAGTCAGGGACTTATGTCCTCAAAGACTGCAGAGTTGATTGAACTTAGTGTAAATTTGGTAACTTTTAAGGCTCACTCAATGTCATGAACTGAGTTGGGTTAATTATGTGGTATGGTGTGTTGGTTTGCTTTCTTGTTCTGGTATTTGGTTTGCAATATGGTTTATGAATTCATGGTAGAGTTCACATCATGGTTTTGAATGCAAATGTAAACAGAAACTTGTAAGAAAATATTGTGATTAACCCTGAATTGTTGACCTAACTAAGTGTCTACCTCTCAGCGGTACTCTTCTTCAACCAAGAGAAGGTGCTGGGCTCTCAACACAATGGGACTAAGCCCATCCGTAGATCCTCAGGTCACCTTCCAAGTTCTAGTTTGGTCAAGCAGGGAGGACACTTAGCGCCGTGAGAAGCCCTCCTTCTCTACCCCCCGTACCTTCCAGGTCACCTAGTTTTAGTGGTTTAGGAAAAATGCCATGGAGTGCCTAGATCTATACGATATTTCCCTTCATCGTATCCCAGAATACCTCGAAGGGTGATGACTGGGTAGAGGAGGAAGGGGGCAGCAAGATGGTTATTTTTATGTTAATTTTAGTTAGGCTAATTCATTTTATTGAACCTTAATGATTGGATTAGCATGTCCACATTATTCATTGATTTATTTGCAAAAATTGAAAATTGAAATAAACAAAGACCTTTAATGGTGGATAGAGGCGGCTGGGCCGCACTAATAGTCCTACAAAACTGGAAATTGCTGCTAATTAAACTGAAAAACAATTTCTATGTGACAGGCCGCACATTTCTGGCTAAATCCGTGAGGGGGCCACGAGATTTTTCCAGAAATGAGCGAGGGGGTCGCACAAAATGCCAAAACAACCGTAACTTGAGCTCCTTGGCTGAAGTCCCGCCTATATAAGGATTAAGTGCGCCTTGGGTGCACCTGTTTACCAATTAAGTGTGCCTTCCTGCACCTTTTCCCTCGATAAGAGCGACCTGCTCTGGAAAGGGCTATTTTTGGTGCTGCAAGGTCAGATCTAGCCTACAGTAACTAGTACTGGTTAGTCTGACTTGACTCAGCCTAGCAAAGGCTTCGACACTGATAGAAAACAAGAAATAAAGAAAATTTAAGCAGATCTACACTAACATTTTGAAAACTAGGGTAAAAACTGAAAAACTTGAAAAACTTGAAATTTTTGCCCAGGGATCCTATGGGATTGACCCAGGGGAGTCGCCAAAGCTGTAGTGAGAATTTGTCCTCACTACAGGGGTAAAAATGGCTCCCTTGTGCCTATAGGGCACAAGGGTAGGTTTCTACTCTTAGAAAACAGTAAAAAACAGAATGTAAAATGGTAAAAATAGAGCTACGAATTGAAACTAAGCTAACCTAGGCTATGGCAAGTAAATGGCAGCTATTATAAACTAAATCCAAGAGCAAATAACAGAAAGAAATATGGATGCAGCCCTGTTGAACCCCTCTGCACACAATGGGTTAGGGTCCTGCCTCCAAAACCTGCAAAATCAACCTATACTACTATGAAGACAACTTGCAAACAAAGTTAATGGAAAAACCTGCAAATAGAGATGAGGGTTAGAAAACAAAACAAGTAAATAAACATGCATGAAAAGAAGCTATACCTCATTCAGGTGGAAATGGGCCACCATGCCCTAGCTCATGGGAGCACCTCTCTCTCTTGGTTGGGAAGCAATGGCTTGGAGAAATGGAGATGAAGGTGAGGGAGAGTGGGTGGTTTGAGAGTAAGAGGTCTCAAAGCATCCATGGGCAGCATAACAATATGCAAATGAGGAGTGTTTTGAGAGTAACCCGCCACCCTCCTTATATAACTTTTCCAAGGGGTTTTAGGGTTTTAAGCCCTTGGTCAGGGCTTTAGCCCCTTTTTTGGGCCTTTATCCCCTTCCACCCTAACTTTAGCCCCTTTCAGGGTTTTAGCCCCTTTTTTAGGGCTTTAGCTTTTGGGGGTCTATTTTGGGCTCTTTTGGGGGGTTTTTAGCCCTTTTCTTCATCCTTGGGATTTTTTGGAGGTGTGGGGGTCAAATGGAAGGTCATGGAAGGTATTATGGAGTGAAATGAGTGTTGTGAGATGGTGTCCTTGGGTGGTGTAGGCCATGGAGAGCTATGTGGGGATTTTTGGGTTAACACCATGGACACCTACACAAGATCTGACTTGGCTTTTCCAACACATACACACCCAACACAAAGAATCATCCCCTTCTCCATTGTACAGTCCCTTAGGCTATGCATTCCCTTCCAATGAGATTCAGGATGTGCAGTAAGGAATAATCAGCCCTCAAGATATCTTAGTGAGGCTCCTCATGCACTAGGTTTATCAAGCAGTTTACCTCTTCCAGTCTTAACTGGATTCACACCCCAAACACAAATGCATACACAACAATTACCCAATTTTGGGTTGAAGAAAATAGTTCGGCAACAAAATGGATTTCCAAGGAGGGTAAGAACAACCCCTAACAACAAATTCGATTTCCAAGGGGATGTTTTGTCCCTAACATGGCTAAAAACTAACTCAACCATACCCAAGTGAACATGATCTATCCTCCAAATCACTGGGCAATTCATAAACATTTTTTAGCTTGGAAATCAGTGGGGAAAATGAAACAAAAACGTTGGGGAAAGAAACCAACCACATATCATTATAGAAACGAATCCACGGCCCTGGAGAATGAAGAAATGATTGCCCACATGAGGGAAAAACACACACACAACAACCCAACAACGAATTTCACACACAGAAAATTCCCAGTCACTTGATGATGATGATGAAAATGCCCAGGAGCTCCAAAAATCATGAATCTAGATTCTTGGCCACTCAACCAGGTAAAAACGGTTCCCATCCATTGAAGAATCCACAAAAATGCAAGAAAAATTTAAATCTTCCTTTCCCACTTACTGAACAATACCAAAACGAATTTTTGGGCATGCAAAAATGAGGAAAATGACACCCAATGTGAAGGATGAACACACAGGAACCTTCAACTACATGAAGGAAGCCCACGTGTAGGAGAATGGGTGAGGAAAATGGAAGTAATGGGTGAGTAATGGCTTGGGCATGCCTTCCCAAGCATTGACTTGCCCCACAAGTCAGAAAAAATGTTTTCCAAAATCTGATGACTTCTTCAATTCAAATTTTTGACTGCCATGCTCTTCCCCATCCCCATGCATTAACTAAATCAACCATTTTTGAAGAATTAAATGATTGGGTGTATGAGATAAGAAAGGTAGTTGATTGTTTGATGGGTTCTCCCATTGACATTTGGATTTTCCCCAATGGCTCCCAAGGGTTAGATATTTCCCCCCCTTATCCTTAGGAAAATCATGCCCCCATGTCATTATTTGTTGCATTGACATAGCTAGTTGTGGGTACTTTTAATTAAAATGCATATTTACATGATGCCAAAATTATAATGTGTCAGATAGCATGAAACACCATCGGCAACAATTTTAATGGTCGGAACATAAAATGTTAAATTGATGATGGCGATTTTTCCTTTAGCTCCACACCATGATTACTTACAATATAAACATCATATACATTTAATGCAAATGGGGTCAAAACCAGGGTGTTACAAAAAGTGCTTTGCATATAGTACTACTAGCTAAGAAGCAGAGTAGCTAAGAAAGACACTTGTGGAGTTTTTAAGTAAAAAAATGAGTCTATAGTTTTCCGAAAACTGTATGTGTTATGATAAAACACATTGAGATAAAAGTTTACTTCAACGAAGTCATGGTCATGTAAGGTGAAACTTCAGTACATAACTATTGATGAGCATATTGCAAATGTGTTAACAAAGTTGTTGTCAGTGATGAAGTTCAGATACTTCTGAGATAACTTTGTTATGGAAAAACATATTTGGTATGGCATCAAATTCCAGGTAAAGCATAGAATGCCTCCCTACCTGAGAGAGAGAGTGTGTTAATTGTACATCATTAGGAGTCATTCTCTGGACTTGTGATGTAGAAAGTCCTTTCTATATCCTCATATTATTGAGGTGGCGATGCTTGTACTGTAAAGTCTCATGTTGTATCAATATTGTGGAGTTGTGTTGTATCAAGTCTGGACTTATGTTGTATCAAGTCAATTTTTATTCTCATAGACGATACCCTATGAGATGGATCTCTAGTTATGGAAATGGTCTTGTGAGTTATATCAAGCTATGATCCTCATGCGGTCCTCCATCAAATGGATACCCATTGAGGTGGACATCTAGTCATAGAGGTAAATGATATGTGATATATTACTAACCATGGTCATTCGATATGGATAAATCTATAAATTATCCTCTAGAGACTGATCACCTCTAGAGTGAATTACTTTAGCATATGGCTATCTAATCTAGGGTAATATAATATGATCATAGCATGTGACAATTCTTTTGAGTATAATATGATATGATATATGATTAGGTTAACACATATTGACCTTGTAGTAACATAAAGAGATAAAAGAGAAAGAAAATCTAAATTTTCCCATGTAGAAGACTAGATGAACTCAAGTTATAAAGATGTAATTATAAATATTTATTTAAATAAGAATGCCTTAATCAGTTCCTCAGTTAAAGCTTATGTGCTTCAGTAAAATAAAGAAACTCTTTGTGATCCATGCAAAGTTAAAAATAGTAAAAAGGTGTTTTGCATGGACGACACTTGAGTGAAGCACCATGACACTTAAGTTATCCTCCTAACTAAGTGATCACACATTCAGTTAGCGATTGAGTTCACTTCCATATCAGTTAAATATCAAGTTAAAGTTACTCTTGGAAGGTATGGAACATGCCTTGCGCATGGAGAAGAATACGAGGCACTGACATGGCACTAGTGCAGGAAAGGCACTAAAGTTTACATGGAGAGAATCCAATGCACCAATTTTGATGCTTCTCGAGTTAATTCAAATTTTTGATGATCCTGGAGCATTCATTCATGAACCTATTCACCAGGGTTTTCATCGCATGAGTTTTTACTTTTTATTAAACCACCGGGAACTTGGAAAGTTCATTACATTTTATACATTCGATCTATCTTCTATATTGCTCCATGTTATCTCTTACTGTGCAATATGCTTATCTTGTTAACGTAATTCTCCGCAATCTATCTATTATACTATGAATAATTTATGGGGTTTTCTCATCCTCTTTGTTAAGAGGAATTTTCCCAGGGTACATCTTGTCTTATGTGGATGAATGATTTGTGTGGATAAATTTATTATGAGATTCATATGTTCATTGGTTCATTGATAAAAGGTTTAAAGTTCATAGATATTCATTGTTGCTTAAAATATTAACACTTTGCACCAACTACAGAGTCTTCAAGGTAGGTAAAATTTATTATGTTATTTTTTACCAGACTACGCAACAACCATCCATGTATTTTTATGT
>LPNX010169161.1:0-24724 GCA_001517045.1 Pseudotsuga menziesii
CTAAGGCCCCCCCGCCCCCCCCTCCACTCTATCTTTGTCTATCTCTCTCACACACACACACACATCCCTATGTCTCCCCTTACCGCTAAGGACCCCCCCCATTTGGCATGTTTTATTAAAGCAAAACAGGAGCGCGTTTTATTGAAGCAAAACGAGAGCACGTTCTATTGAAGCAAAACGGGAGCGCGTTTTTGCAAGGTAAAATAGGAGCACGTTTTTGTGTACTATCCTAATTGGCATGCATGATGGAAGCCTTGGGATTAGGCTTGGCAGGGTCGGGATTACTTGGGATGATTTCTATTTTATGGATCAAGAGTGATTGACTTCATTCTACCATTGCATCTAAAAGGTCCCTCAACTTCTTGCACACACCCATATAATAATATTAAAAATAAATACTCATATGAGAAAATTCTATTTCATTATTTATAAATAATTTAGAAAATTACTTTAAATCCTTAGCATTACATATTTAGCATTGTGCCTTATCTTGAATCATAATTTCTTTATTTTTATTAGACTTTTATAGATTGAACACTTTAATTTTTTTGAATATTATGAAAATTATGTAAAAATACTAAAATTTAATTTTATTATACAAAATCTCCTTTTTATAAAGATTTTAGATTAACTTTTTTGGATTAACATTTTGTATTGTAGTAATAAGATTAAACTCTATTGACAATTAATTTATGGAAATCCTTGAATATTTAACATAGTAAGGTAAATGCTTTAATATATTTATAATTTTAGTTTTTTAAATGAAGTTTCAATCTTTTTTAGATGTAGCTTTTCCATAAAACATAATTTAAAAAAAAAAACTCCAATCCTAAAATTAAAAATAAACTCATATATATTTGAGAGATGTTTCAAGTTTTTGATACTAAAGAATAAATGCCATTATAAATTTTGAACTATAAAGATTTTTATTTTTCTATTTAAAAGATATATAATTAAGTGGAGAATTTCTAAGAGTTAGTGGGTCAAAAAAAATCTCAATAAAATACTATATATCATATGTTTCTAAATAAATCCAGTCAAAATAAATCCCAATAAGATACCATATATAATTTTAAAAGAAAATAAACCAATAGATTTGATTATGCAAGATGCTTCTGCCTCCCATAATCCACAAGGGATTAATGGGATTAATAAAGTCATTTCTCAACTTCCAGATGAGCTATTCTTGAATATCAAGTGTTAACTTGGAAGTGAGATAAGAGATGCCATTCATAGACGCTTCATACACTCCACAATATTTAGCAATTCATCTTGTAGCTGGATTTTCAGGACTGCATAGGAATGGTGGAGATGGCTACCCTCAAAGACCAAACAAGATTTCCTTAATGCTGGAGATGCAGATCAACAAATTCTCAAAGCACTAGGAGCACAATTTGTTGGTCCAAAGAAGAAACATATAGTGATCATTTAGGTTCATTGTTTATGTCTAAAATATTGTGCAATTTAAATGTCACACCCCGGTTTTGACCCCGTTTGCATGATGTATATATTGTAATTAATCGTGGTGAGGAGCTAAGGCAAAAGCCCCACCATCGATTTGGTTGTGTATGTTTTGTCAATAGGTGTAGTTGCCGATGGTTTATCGTGCTATCCGGCACATTATGGTTGGCATCATGTAAATACACACATCAAATAAAATAAACCACAACCAGCTACGACAGTGCAACGTTGAAATAAAAAGGGCATGATTCCAAAGGATAAGGGGTGGGGGATGTCAAACCTTGGTCTTTGGGGGAAAAACCCATGTGTTGCCACCTTATTTTGATTTTCCATCTTCCCTTGTCAACCTCTTTAATGTTTGTTGAGATTAGTTGAGGGCAGTTATGGCTGAGTAGTGGTGGATGTGGAGGACTGTCAGTCCTTGCCCACGTGCCCACTCCACCAGTGGATTCTTCCTCCTCATGTGGCATGGGAAGAGGAGGCATTGACTCCATTCTCCCACGACGGATCTCTCCCCATTCCTCCATTATGTCTGTTCATCCGCGCGCGCATAGGAAGGTCTATTCGTTCCTCATGGTGGTCGGCTCACCCTCACGCATAGAGAGTTGTTCACTCTCACGCAGGGATGCGTAGGCAGTTGGCCTGGCCTTCATTTTCATGGTTGGGGTCTGTGGAAGTTTCCCCTTCACGCAGGGAGTGCAGTCTTCCTCACGCACAGATCGGGAGACTGTAATTTCCTCCTAGCGCGGTCTGTGTAAGTCTTCCTCCAGCGAATTCGACTGTGTAAACCGGGGCTGTTGTTTTCCCCACGTTGCTGGTAATGTATGCTGATACATTTTTGGGATTGTTGTTTTCCCATGCCGTGAGTGGTATTTGCTGTTATACCTTGGTGTTGTTGAGAGTCTATCCTCTTTCCATCTCGGACTGTGCATGTGTGTTCACTTCTTCCGTTGTGGTTGGCTGTTGATTGCCACCTCTGTGCCTGAATTTCCCATGGCTATGCTGGGAATGCTGTTTATTACTCATGGTAGACTGTGGTTGCTGCTATCATTCATTGTGTGTTTGTGACTGTGATTGCCCCGTCCGTCGGCTGAGCTTCCCATGGCTATGCTGGGAGTTTTGTTTCTTATCCACTGTGGGCTGTGGATTGTTGCCATCGTTTTCATTGTGAGTGTGGGTTGTTGAAGTACCCTGGTTTTGGGTGTTGCAACTGAGTTGTTTTGGCCACGCTAGGGCCAAAAACAAATCTGAGTTGTCTTGTGGCTTGAGCTGTGTTTCACCTGTTGGTTGGGACTGTCACCTGTCGGTTGTCCTTGCCTTCTTCACAGGGCTGGGAAGGGATTTTTTTGCTGCGTGTATGCAGTGGTTGGTCTTCGAACTGTGCTAGATTGGCCGATTGTTGAAGGCCTGGTAAACCCAGTGGTGTTGGTTTGCTGATTGTGTCCCTCGGCTATGTGTAAGCCTGCATTGACCCTTATCCTTGGAGGAATCATGCCCAACTCGGGGGTGGCAGTGTTGCTGAGAGATTGATGAGCACGCTGGCCTATGGTTGGGTGGAACGTTGCAGCGACGTAGCTGGTTGCGGGCAAGTTCTTCACTAAAAGATAAGTATTCCTGATTGTCTCATCTCTACAATGTATCTATTGTTTCATGTATTAAGATGAACATGTGGAATGCTGGGATGTATATGTTTGCTTCCGCTGTATGATTGAAGAATTATGCATTTGTGTATGCTTGTATGTTTGGCATTCCTGTTATGCATCATGTTAAGCTTTTAATTTCAGCATTGATCTCTTTTGTTTATGTTCATGGGGCTATTTTCCCGGTTGTATGTGGTGTTCGCCGCGTCCTCTTCACCGGTGTAAGGGTCGGGGACGTGACAGAGTGGTATCAAAGCTCATGTTGTAGCATGGGCCTGAATGGACCACCAAGGTGCAGTGATAGAAGCAGAATTGCCTTCTGCCCAGCAGAGATCAGAAGGGATGACAGCAAAAATTCAAAAAAATTGCCTAAGTGTTTAAACAGTCAGTTCACATCGGAAACATTTAGTGGTTCGGACTTCCGATGTAGCGGAAGGGCCAGTGGAAAAGGCTTCCATTGAAGCGGAAGAGTTAGACAAAAGTGCGCCTGACGGAGGATGTTTGGAGGGAAAATTTCGAAAAATTTCCTAAGTGTTCGAAGGTCGTCGGAAGAATTTAGCTATTCGGGCACCCGCCGTTGCGGATGGAGAAACGACTGGGCGTCCGATGAGAAAGGCCTCCGACCACCAACGCCATGAAGAAAGTTCAAAAATTTCCTAAGTATAAAAAAAAAAAATTCATCGGCCATCGGAAGCGGAAAGTTCTTTGAGCATCCGCCGTTGCGGAAGACAAAGGCACTAGTCTTCCGATGTGGAAAGACCGCCGATGCCAAAAAGTTAAATTTTTTCTAAGTAAACAACCACCGATCGACAGAGGTTAGTGTTTGGTGTGCCGCCGTTGCGGAAGCCAAAGTCACTAGGGTTCCGATGTAAAAATTCTACCGATGCCGATCAGGTTGTGCCGTCGATCGGAAGGAGAAAGAAGACCGCGTTCTGTAGTTGCGGCTGCAGAAGGAACTAGGTCGCCTATAGAAAGAAGAGATGAAGCTGATCAAGCGGTGAAGAGGGAAAATTTTCAGAAATTTTCTAAGTGTTGTGGTCATCAAAATATTTTAGCTGTTTGAGCAGCCAATACGTCGGCTCAGCTAGTGGTTTGGACTTCCGATGCCGTCGACGGAAGAAAGAAGAAAGACGAAGTTTCGAAAATTCGTCTAAGTATGGAGACCGTCGAAAAAGTTTAGATGTTTAAGTTGCCGATGAATCGGAAGAAAATAGAGGATTGGACTGCTGATACCTCGGAAGCTTAGACAAATGGGTTCTGAAGCGTCGGAAATATTTAGTTGATCGAACAACCGATGAGCTACACTGGAAAATTTTAGTGGTTCTGGTTGCCGACGTAGCAGAAAAGATTATGGTTCGGGTCGCCGATTCTACGGAAAATTTAGTGGTTTTGAGAGCCAATTATGTGGAATAGTTAGTGGTTTTGAGAGCCGATTCTGTGGAACGATTAGTGGACATGGGAGCCGATTCTACAGAAGATTAGTTGAAATAAGACCCAATTTAACAAAGGAAATTTTGAGATTTCCAAGTGGGATTTTCCAGCAGATTTTGTCTGCTCCAGCAGGATTTTTCAGCTGTCTTTCAGTGGAATCACAGGTGGCTGAAGTTGGCTGACGTTGACACCCAGTCCCAAAAGTAGTGGTGTGTAAAAATGCAAAGATTGGTGAAAGTCTTCATTCTTAGAAGTGATGTGGTTTTCACATCCGAGGTCGGAATGAAGCATGTGGATAGGCGTTGGAAAGCTTATCCAGTAGGGAACAAGGGTAAGTCACCAAAATCTGAGCATGAAAAAGCCAAGTGCTAATGACGGCCGTTGCTATCAAATGGACAAATCTGGACAATTACATGCCTAGAGGTAGCAAGGACTATGAAGGCTAACCAGTTGTTGTGTGGAAGAGGAGTTCCATGCAAGGATGAAAGACTTGAAAAGGGAAGTTTTCCTTGAAACTCTGTCTTGCTGATTATAACTACATTTCCTAGGTTTTATAGCTGAAATGTATGAGGATATGTTTTGTATGAACCACTAATGATAATCATTGCTTTGATGTTGGCATTAGTGGAAAAACCAACGATGACATGGACCCGGATGAATATGTTGCTGATGCTGACAAATGTGACTAGCAACCCTATGAAGAAAGGGATAAGGCAAAAAGTCCATAGCAAAAGTTGGTGAGCAAATTCTGCAATCTCCTGCAAGGACCAACCAACTTGGTCATGCCAAGGGTGTAAGTAGAACCCATGCAGGTAAGAGTTTGCTTATGACAAATTCCATGAAGTGGTAAAGGTAAGAGGCCTCGTACCATGTGGATATTTGAATATAGAAAGGTGTCACGCCTATATATGCTGGTGATCTTGATTACAGTAATGCATCCTATATGAGGTAGTCATGGTTAGGCTATGCCTGGTAGGTTGAATGCATAGTATTCCTGAATCAATGCAAAGTAGCATTGAATGTATGCATATGAAGGATGTGAGCGACTGATTGCGTAAGTACAGGTGCAAATGTTGTGATGTATTGCATGAATGCATTGACATGAGTGCATGTGATATTATGGATGACTAATGAACTGAAATGATGAATTGATGACAATTCAGGAGCCATTTCAAAGGTTGTTATGAATGCAGGATAGTCATGATCAATTGGCTGCCAGAAATGCTCTATGGAAGAGAAAGGTGGTATGAATGATACGCTTGTGAAGTAAGGAGTATCTAAACACTTCATTTAACTGCATGAATGATATGACTATACCTTGCAATGTAAGTATGATAATGATTGCATGGAGAAAATGAGTTTTGGTAATGTTGATGTGACCAACCACTGGAAGTATTCGAATTTTATAAATTCTGAAAATGCTTCAGTAATGGTTGTAGCAATGAAAAGGTTATATACATCCAGACTTACCAAGTGTTTGGTTGATTGAAGCTCATGTTTCAGGTATATTATTTCGAGCATGGCAGTGAGAGGTAAGACCCTGACCAATGCCAGAATCTACCATTTATGAGAAGAGTCTCATGGTTGTGAAAATAGTTGGTATGCATAATAGGTTGTTAAAATTCGAATTGTGAATTTCGGATTTGAGAAATTGCTGACAACCACTATCCACTATTGGCTTGCATAAGATTGTGTTTGGTTGATTGAAGCTCAGGTTTCAGGTAGATTATTTCGAGCATGGCAGTGAGAGGTAAGACCCTGACCAATGCTAGAATCTACCATCTGAAAGAGCCAAACCTTATGAGAAGAAGTCTCATGGTTGTGAAAGTAGTTGGCATGCATGATGGGTTGTTAAATTTGAATTGTGAATTTCGAATTTAAGAAATTGCTGACGACTACTAATCACTGTTGGCTTGTGTAAGATTGTGTCAGGTGGACGCATGGTAAGTGGGTATTCATATTATGATAGTAAGCATAAAATTTTAATGGGCATATTTGTGCTTCTTACAAGAGACCCACAATTGAGCAAGTCAATTTCTGTAGTAGACAGAATTGCAAATTCTTGTTGAATTTGATTACCAATGTCATTGCTTGGTTATAGAACAATCAATTTGGATTGTATTATCAGGTAATGATTAACTGTTTGGCTATTTGATGAATGTGTCAGGGATACACACTGCAGGAAGATCATGTGTGATGGTCTGCACGAGACAAACTTCACGGGGAGGTTTTCCCTTGGAAATGGGTTTTGGGTGAAACGCCATTGGACATTTTGGAAATGTCTCATCTGCACTACATGTTTGGTAGTAACATGAGTGAGATGGTATGGGTTATGTCGATAAGACATGTGTGAATGTGAAATGTAAAAAGGAGTTGGGATGGAAAACTGAGGGACTGTTAACTCAGGGAAGGAGCCCCCATTCCTCCTTAACAAAGGCATACTGCGACGGCAAATGGATAAGTGTTCTGTGACCCTTGCTAAGAATATGCATGTTTAATTGTTGAATTCCATATGCAGAACATGTTTCAATTTTATTTCCATTGTGACCGATTGCTTGAGTATGAATAGGGCCTACATGGCACACACCGAGAAAGGGTGCACACTTTTTCGATGTTAAGTCATGAAGGGGTTTTCAATATTGATTACACTCCAGGGAGTGGACGCACTCCTGGTGTCTCAATACTTGATAGATAATGATATGAAATGTGATTACAGTTTTAAGAGCAATAACGATGATGAGTTTGCTTGTATTGCTTGTATTGCTTGTGTTGACAAGCTAAATAGATGCAGTTGGGTGTTGCACCCTGAAGGTAAAAGGTAAATGGTTGCAGAGTAAGGGTTATTGTTGATATAAGTGTGTGTTGGTATAAGTGTATGTTGGGCTGTGATATGCCTGAGGATCCATAGTAGATCCTAGACCTGGAAATGGTCACGGTAAAAGTTCCAAGCCCAGTTGACATGATTGTGTACTGGCTGGACATTAATTATTTGATGTTGTGGAGCAGCTGACGTGCTGACCTAACATCTAAGTCCATAGGCGATCCCAAGGCTTACAAAGCGAAGCAGGATCCTGTGGACGAATGAGGAAACGCACAATACAGATAAGTATTGGATTATTTTGCTTATGAATATACATGTGTATATGATTTGGTTATGATGTTTTAAGCTCTTGTTTTAGAGATAAAACCGATGAGAATAAACTAAACATGTGAATCTATTCAATGTTTGGATATAGGTATCACGGGAAGCGAGGACCATGAGAGCATCCTAAAGGTGCATGTGGACATGTGACTGTCCTGGAAAGCTCGGAATGAGCGGCAATGAAAAGGTGCTAGTGAGATCGTGAGTTTCCTAGCAGTTGAGACAAACCATGTGGAGAGACTCCATGGTTTAAAGGTCTAGAATAGACCGAAGACACTAAGTGTCATGACGAAGAGGGATTGGTCCAGCATTCACGGTGAGGTGAAAGAGGCTAAGAGCATGAAAAGCCACAGCAGTGGTGTGGGTTCCAGAAAGGAACAAAACAAAGAGGGAAAAACTCTTGCTGCTCTCCCTTGCCCTTTTTTATTATGCATACATATATATTTATGCATTGTGAAAACAAAAGATTGTTGAATGCATGTATGACTGAAAGTGGAATGTATGTTTTTGCTGAAGGTAAATTGTGAATGTTGGAGTGGTTAATTCCCTGCCCAGGAATGGACATGAATGAGCTCATCTGCCTGTTGGGGAAGGCATGAAAATGTAGAAGTCTCCTTGATGAGGCTTGGACTGTCATGCCAATTGGGTAATTAACTGACTGATTTTAATGTCTATATTATGCTTGGTCTGACAGAATTTCAATGGCGCATTTCACAGGTGAGAAAAGTGAAACCGGGTGGTGCACATTGATCATGGCAGCAGATCAAAAGTTGTTGGACTTAGCTGGAAGTCTCCTTCAAGTGACTGCCAAGACCCAAGAGAATCTTGGGGAGATGCTCAAGATACAGAAAAGGTAGAATGAGATGGACCACCAGATTTTGCAAGACTCTATTGGTTTGCAAATGGAGGTGAAAAGCCTTCTGGGAGCAATCGACAAAGGAAAGGAAGATGGATCAGCAATGGGAAAATTGTCCAAGCGAAACAATAAGAAATGGTCCAGGCATGAAGACTTAAAGGAAATTGAGCAGGTAAAGATGAAGCAGCCAGTGAGATGCTAGAGATGCGGAGGACATCATTTACGCCGGGACTGCCCAATGAGGGAACATGATGAAGGCAATAGCCGAAAGTTCCTAGACTTTGGGATGAGCTGAAAGCTGAGAACCAGCAGGAAAAGTTCATGGAAGCTGAAGGGCTTGGTCTTGAGCGTTCAAAGTAGATGATTGAATGTGGGACAGATCTACCAAATTTTGAAATTTTGATGTGCAATTGTATATGTATTGTATATAGGTAATGGAACATCGAGGGTGATGTTATTCCAAGGGGGAGTTGAATGTCACACCCCGGTTTTGACCCCGTTTGCATGATGTATATATTGTAATTAATCGTGGTGAGGAGCTAAGGCAAAATCCCCACCATCAATTTGGTTATGTATGTTTCGGCAATAGGTGTAGTTGCCGATGGTTTATCGTGATATCTAGCACATTATGGTTGGCATCATGTAAATACGCACATCAAATAAAATAAACCACAACCGGCTACGGCAGTGCAACGTTGAAATGAAAAGGGCGTGATTCCAAAGGATAAGGGGTGGGGGATGTCAAACCTTGGTCTTTGGGGGAAAAACCCATGTGTTGCCACCTTGTTTTGATTTGCCATTTTCCCTTGTCAACCTCTTTAATGTTTGTTGAGATTAGTTGAGGGAAGTTATGGCTGAGTAGTGGTGGGTGTGGAGGACTGTCAGTCCTTGCCCATGTGCCCACTCCACCAACGGATTCTTCCTCCTCACGTCGCATGGGCAGAGGATGCATTAACTCCATTCTCCCACGACGGTGCTCTCCCCATTCCTCCATTTTGTCTATTCATCCGCGTGCGCATAGGAAGGTATGTCCGTTCCTCATGGTGGTCGGCTCACCCTCACGCATAGAGAGTTGTTCGCTCTCACGCAGGGACACGTAGGCAGTTGGCCTGGCCTTCATTTTCATGGTTGGGGTCTGTGGAAGTTTCCCCTTCACGTAGGGAGTGCAGTCTTCCTCACGCACAGATCGGGAGACTGTAATTTCTTTCGAGCGTGGTCTGTGTAAGTCTTCCTCCAGCGGCTTCGACTGTGTAAACCGGGGCTGTTGTTTTCCCCACGTTGTTGGTAATGTATGCTGATACGTTTTTGGGATTGTTGTTTTCCCATGCCATGAGTGGTATTTGTTGTTATACCTTGGTGCTATTGAGAGTCCATCCTCTTTCCATCTCGGACTGTGCATGTGTGTTCACTTCTTCCGTTGTGGTTGGCTGTTGATTGCCACCTCTGTGCCTGAATTTCCCATGGCTATGCTGGGAATGCTGTTTATTACTCATGGTAGACTGTGGTTGCTGCTATCATTCATTGTGTGTTTGTAACTGTGATTGCCCCATCCGTCGGCTGAGCTTCCCATGGCTATGCTGGGAGTTCTGTTTCTTGTCCACTGTGGGCTGTGGATTGTTGCCATCGTTTGCATTGTGAGTGTGGGTTGTTGAAGTACCCTGGTTTTGGGTGTTGCAGCTGAGTTTTTTTGGCCACGCTAGGGCCAAGAACAACTCTGAGTTGTCTTGTGGCTTGAGCTGTGTTTCACATGTTGGTTGGGACTGTCACCTGTCGGTTGTCCTTGCCTTCTTCATAGGTTTGGGAAGGGATTGTTTTTGCTGCATGTATGCAGTGGTTGGTCTTCGGACTGTGCTGGCTTGGCTAATTGTTGAAGGCTTGGTAAACCCAGCGGTGTTGGTTTGATGATTGTGTCCCTCGGCTATGTGTAAGCCTGCATTGACCCTTATCCTTGGAGGAATCATGCCCAGCTCGGGGGTGGCAGTGTTGCTGAGAGATTGATGAGCACGCTGGCCTATGGTTGGGTGGAACGTTGCAGCGACGTAGCTGGTTGCGAGAAAGTTCTTCACTAAAAGATAAGTACTCCTGATTGTCTCATCTCTGCAATGTATCTATTGTTTCATGTATTAAGATGAATATGTGGAATGCTGGAATGTATATGTTTGCTTCCGCTGTATGATTGAAGAATTATGCATCTATGTATGCTTGTATGTTTGGCATTCCTGTTATGCATCATGTTAAGCTTTTAATTTCAGCATTGATCTCTTTTGTTTATGTTCATGGGGCTGTTTAGCCGGTTGTATGTGGTGTTCGTCGCGTCCTCTTCGCCGGTGTAAGGGTCGGGGACGTGACATTAAACTTGCATGAACAATATTTCTACTATATGCACAAGTTATTGATTACCTCAGGAAATGCAGGGAATCCTTCCTATTTAAAGTATTATTTGAGAAGTTTTCATGGTTATGTTGAGTAATATTTTGAACACAAGAACATTAAACTTCAAGGTATGCCATTGGCTCAACTTCATTATCATATTATTATTGTATGGCAAGAGCATTGCTTAGAGAAAAGAGTATCCAAAGATTTCAAAAGGCATCAAGCAATGCATACCCCTTCCTTTTGTAAAGAAATAACAAATATGCTAGATTGGGGATGTGGTGCTCACAATAGAGGACACCAAACAACAAATTGGAAACATAAGTGTTCATGCCAGAAAAATATGACGAAAACCTATAGGGGCAAAATAAAACTTTTCATAGATTATTAGATTTTTTTTAATATATATTTTCTTCATTTTTCCTCTAATTATTTTTTAAAAAATTTGGTCTGTAAATGTTTTAAAAATGAGAAAATATCAAATATTGAGATTACATAATTAGTGTGTAATGAAAGTATTTGAGGGAAATACAATTTTTGCAATTTGACCAAAGATTATATACATGTGGTGATGACAACATAAAAACCTCCAAATGATCTAACATTTAAACAACTTCCAAATTTAATGTCATTTTTCTCTTATAAACACATGTAACATACCCAACCTCCTCTTTACCATTTGGAAGATGGGGTAATTTTTTTCTAACATTATTTGCATAATATAACCAATCATTGATCAAGTTGGTTTTCTATTTCCTTTTGCATAAAATGACATATATGTTAACTCTAACTCTTTGCCTCAAAAGAGGAACCTTAAAAGTCCTCCAACAAATCATAACTATTTTTTTTCAATTATATAACCAACTCCTCGCTAATAGGGTTGGAGTCTCCCTTTATTGTTGCACTCTGGTCTTTTCAATAATATCCTCTCCTAATTCGAAGCGTGTCACCTCCAGATGGAGTCGAGTTCTACAAAAGAAGAGTGAACTCAAATTGCTATCTTCCATCATTATCTAGCTTTTATATTTATAGAATAAACTTAAATATGTAAAAACTTCACTATTTACAACAATTAGTCCCTTTTATATACATATATATGTTAATGTGCTTTCTAGTTCATAAGCTCTTTAAAGAGAGACACCAATTTGGTGTATGAGACCCCCTTATTTGTGGGACAATGGACCCCCTCTATGTTGTGATTTAACTGCTAAAGTCTACAGAGGTGTACATACACTACCCCCCACTAGATTTGAACCTGTGACCTCCTAAGAAGAAACGCATGCTCTTAACTATTAGGCCCACTCATGCTGTACAAACTTACAAACATTATGTTAACAAGTCAATTGGATTTTCTTTAGGTGCTTGATGTAATGAGATGTCACTATCATCAAGCACATTGTTTTCTAACTTATAAGATTTTGTTTAAATTGTTTAATATTGTTGTCAATTATTTTGTGAATATTATCTTGTATGTTGGTTAAGGGCCTCCTCGACCTAATGTAGAGAGGATGAGGTTGATGATTTGTCTTGGGTACATAGACTTGGCATGCCAAATAGTCCACATTGCATATTTTTCCAATAGTTCACATATTAGTTATATTGATTGTTGTCTAGTCATGGAGTGGAGATAGTACGACAACATGTGATTATGAAAGAATATAACCTTGCAAATATATATGTTAGCCTTCCATGTGATATGATGTGATTGATGTGTCATATTGCCAATGTTTTCATTTATGGGTGGATGATGAGGGATGAGGGGAAACAAGTTGTGAGATATGCCCATTCATCTTCTCCATCTAATTTGTCTACAAATGATAATACCAATAAGGACACTCCACCTCGACCTTGTCCTCTAACTCCACCTATTCCTCCACTTTTAAGTGTGTAAGAGAAGAACTTATGTGGGCCAAACTTTCCATGATGTTGTGATATGAATGCATGTATGATTCATTTATAATTGCTAATATATTATGATTACAATATGGGAAAACAGCTGGAAGGGTGTAGTGAGAGGTTAGACTATATCATTATGGCTCAAAAAAAGAGCTAATCCATTACATGAAAGAATCTTAGTCCACCCAAGGAAAAGATAAAATGACCAATGATGTTGAAAGACACCCAAGTAGAGTATGCATTAGCCTAAGAATTGGATCTCGGCATGTTAAATTATTAAAGTATACCAACAAATGGTTGATACAGAATAAATATGTTTCAAATATTAGTTGTAGTTGTTGAGATTCACACGAGAGAATCAAACACAACCAACATAATCCAAAATTCTATAAAGTGGAAAATAAACCAATGCTAGGGCAATGTAACACTTGAAGAACAATCAACAATAGGAGTGCAACCCTAGAGAGAAAGAATCCAAGAACTAGTGCATTAGGGAGAAATAAACCCAAAACACTAGAGAGTGAAACACATGATTATTCCCTTGGGAAAATCACCTGTATTAAGAATGAATGAGCCACTTGAAAGATAAGAAACAAGAGTTAGGTATTTATACACAACTCAAGAGTGTGTGCATTCCCATTAGGGTTTTGAATCTATATATGCAAGGTTGAAATTATCCAAGCTTAGAAATATAATAGTGATATAATATAAGGCTAGTGGTAGTCAAAAGTGAAGATTACGCCCTTGTTTTCAAAACCCTCCAATTAATATAAGCATGGAGCCATGTAGAGAATACAATACATAGCAACCCCTTTGGATTACATATCTCTCCCACTAGTATCCAACCGGATCTTTCACAACATTGACCATATAGAGGAGTGTTAGTGATGGACAAAGATTCAAATCAATGGGCATATAATTGACCTTTATGAGAAGGATCCATAGTGAAGAAACCAATGGTCCTCTGATTATCCTTCTTATGCAAGAGAATCAAATATCTAAAAGAGAGGATATGGTCCACTAGGTCACAACCCTTAACTGACTTTAAGAATGAAGAGATGGATCATATGGATGGACAATGAAGTATTCTTGATCATCTTTGAAGTGCTTAGCTCCTACAAGATAAGTGTTAGAAGGAGCATTGTATAAGAGAAGATACTTATGTGAGATTGGAGAATAGACGAACAAAAAATAAGGTGGTCATTATCATCTTATATCTTCCTAGTCATGAAAGGAAAAATACATGAGAAAACAATTATAGGGTGAAGATCAGGACCAACATCATAATGTCAAGAAGAAATATCCACTAGAACATGTTGGGAATCATTAATTTGTGGTATAATCTATTGTAAGGTGTCGTGGGAAAGATCTTGTCAAACAGTGAGTAGGAATCTCACCAAAGATATATGTCTATGTTTAATCACCTAGTGATTTTGAGGATCATATAAATGATATGCCTAGGAAAATTTACGTTAGCCCATCATAATGTAATCAATCTCTAACTGTTTATCTGTTTAAATTTGGGTAAAACGTGGTTTGTGGCAATGCTACGATTTGGATATATACTTGTTCCTCCATCCAGGTATGCGCAATGCCCATTATTTTCATCCACGAGATCTGGTATATAAATACCTTTGTGTAAGGGTTTGAAACTAAAATAAAGCTTCATGGTTTCTCGTAACCTGCCGATAGATTTAAGTTAAGTTTTATACGTCGATGACATTTTAGTGTGTATAAAAAAGAAATGCTAGGGCTAAGACTTGGTGATAACGTTTAAAGACTAACTGGACTATTTCTTTTCGATAAATAAATCCTAAAAATATGAGGACTTTAGATTTATGATGTGAATGCTACTCTATAATGTTATAAGGAAGGATTTCTTGCCCTCTCAACTTGGTTATATTATATAACATATACAGTTTGAAATTGATAGTTCTACTTTGATTCACAACTTGATTTGTCGGTCTCGTTAGAGACTTGAATTAACCTTTTAATCCATAAGATTGGATTCTTGATGTATATTACTACTGTGTACGTGAAAATATTGTTGACCTTCTCGGCTCAATTATGAGCAACTTGCTCATTATTACTACACAATGAGTCTCGGCCATATTTTTAGGGAGGATGCCTCTGTATCACTTGAGCTTTCATTTAGCAATTTTTTCACTTGGGATTTTCTTTTGACACTTGTAATTCCTCCTTTTGGGTTAGCAAACACTCTACAACAACTACTTTAGTTTTGATTCTCTTAGATTTCATATGTAAAAGCTTCACTATTTACAACAATTAGTCCCATAAGCTCTTTAAATCCATTTCCATGTATTTAAAATGAAAAAGAGATTACATTATAAGTCATTCAATTAAATTTATTGAATAATTAGTAACTCTCAATCAATCTAAGCAAATAGACTTGTAGGTTAAACACCATAACCCATATGCATTAGGATGACACTACAAACTTTAGATTAATAAGTTAATTAGCTTGTCTTTAGGTGCTTACGGTACTGAGATGACCATCAAGCACTTAGCTTTCCAGCCAATAATTACTTCCTCTACCCTAGTGGATCCATGCCCCAATTCATTTAGTCGAGTCAAACTCTCAGTCTCCTAAGTCTACCTAAGCGATTCACAACTTAGGAAAATAAATAACATTACTTATACTGCTTTTACCGGGAATGTTACAACACATAACTTCAAAGCTTTTCATTAAACCATTTTTCTTTATAGAGACACAACTTTAAAAGTTTTTATTGCAATGAGAATAACTATGTGCATACTAAAAATCCCACTATTGAAGAGATTGTAAGGTCTGTCCCATGTCCAAAATGCTCACGTTATATGAGGGCCCTAAAGATTACATTAAACAAAACTAAAAATATAACGATAATAATTTAATGCACAAGTTAAATAATAATATTTCACATTTAAAAAAAATAAAAATAACACTATAAAAGTGAAATAAATAAATTATTAAAATAAGAGGATATTGAAGCAACCATGTTTGACACCACTTATATTGTTCTTTATTGACTAACACTAAGAGGATGTAATTAAAAAACTAGCAATTGTCCCACAAGGTACAACTAAACATTGTAAGGAGATTTATTATATAAAGATTCATTTTAGATATGGGCCTATCAAACATATGTTGGGGTTAAATTTAATAGGTCTATTTTTTTAATATTAATTTAGTTGTAAGATCAAGATCTAAGATGGATCTACGGTAGTTATAGTTTCTTTTATTATCTAAGATGTTGTCACATAAGTTTAAGTATGTGACAACATCTTCCCCAAACTAGGTTCTAGAGCACCTCTCTCAATGCAAAAACAACAATAATAGATATGAGAGTAGTGAAGAAAGTCAAGCAGTGCGTGCTAGTGAAAAGGGGATGTAGTTTATTCATGTTGTAGAGGCTAAATCATGTATACTAAATTACATCGTGCCAAGCTATTATGAGATCACATTCCATACTAATCTACAATTTGGAATTGATTTGTGGATATGATGAGGAAGTTGTGACAGTGAAGCTAAGTTAATAAAGGAGTGCATAAAATCCACAAGAAAAAAATATGCATTGAGAGATCTAGAAGAAGGATTGTTGGTTCTTTCTAGAAGGATTGTTGGTTCTTTGCATCACCAATTGTGACAAGTATTGTGCTATCTTAATTGTGAAAAGTAAGATAATTGGAAATTGTCAAATCTTTAAATTAACTTTAGGTTATGATTACTTTGGTACTAAATATTTTATATTTAAATTCAAAATAATTAAAACTTGATAATTTAATTAGTATTTATTAATCTAATTTTATTTTTTAATTAAATAAATTAATATTTAATAATTTAATTTACATTCTTAATTAGATATATTAATTAATATATTTCATCTAGTCCTTTTATGACCATATACTCTTTACACCCTAACCTTAAGGTGCAATTGCTATTATAGAAATATTTGCCTAATAAAATTTGTATATAAATCAAGGACAAAGATATATATAGTAACAATAGGTCACACGTATACTTTTATACATCACTAGTAGATTTGAGACAGGGAGATGGTTTTGTAACCTCATCATATTAGAGATCAAATTTGTCACCTTTCGATGGAAGTTGGTGGTGTCCAATGTCAAAAATATTAGTTCATGAAGTAAAGGAGATATTTAAAAAGCATGTTTAAATGTTTAAAACAATCAACCATATCATTAAACATCAATGTTATCTTATATTTATATTATTAAGAAGGAAAGGGATTTTAAGTGCAAATTAAAATTTCCATAATAAGAATATATTAATATAAAAATGGCTTATAATTATTTACAACCAGCTTAATACTTTATTGTACTTTTAAAATGTATTTGTTTTGTTTTATCATGAAAATAAAATCTATCTTAATACCTTATAATTTTAAATGAAACAATTACCATGTTGTACTTGTAAAATTATAACTAAATCCATTTCATAGTTCAAAGTTTTCATATTACCTTCACATCCAAAATGTTGAAGTAAGTTATTATATTGTTCGAAGAAAAATATAATTAAGTACATAATTAATAGTTTAAAGTTTCTATATTATGCCTAAAATAATCTTATATGGTTAGGAGTTTTATTAAATAATAAAAATAACGGTGTTGAGAAATTATAATTATGAAAGGAAAGGGAAAGTAACAAAGAGATATGACCAAAGTATAAAAAAAAAGAAATTGCACAAGGCACATGGCTCCTCTCCAACCCCTCTTTAGTGAAGGTCCTTAGCACATGGATTAAACAAGTCTACTCTAGCCTTACATAAGGTTTGGACCAATTATCAATAAAGTTATATATATATATTACCAAGTAGAAAACCATTAAGAGCAAGCACATAACATTTAAGAACAGTGATGCAAGCTTGTTGTTGGGGTGGGATGTACCACCCAAGGCACGTGTCATCCTCACAATTATAGATAAATGCATATGACATTTGACACCACCCTTCTAGGTTGATGACTGATGTGCATATGTGCATTGCGGGTTGTGAGAAGGAAAAGAGAAAAACACGCTAAAATATACTTTTTCCGCTTTCTACAATCCACATTGTGGATTACGGGTTACGGAGGTGAAAAATAGAAACTTTATTTCGAAAAGGATTTCCACAATCTGCATTCCGCAATAATTTGCGGGTTGCGGAAAGACAAACTTTTATTAAAAGAAAACTCCAACTCTCGAACTAAAATGGATGATTTTATTAATAAGTGTTCGTCACAAATTGATAGGTGTTTGTCTGCAACCCGCAAAAAATGGACGATTGAGATTGAAGCAGCAAACTAAAATGCAGAGACAAAAAACAACCAAAAACTTTAGATCTTTTGATTTCCGCAATCCGCATTTGCAGGTTGCGTAATACGGGATGATATTAGCAATCAAGATTTTTTTTTTCAAGTTCTACAATCCGGAATCCGTGAAACATTTGCGGATTGCGGGTAAGCGACTTGTGGAACCGAAAAAGAGAAAAAAAAATGAAAACAACTTTTTTGCTCTCCGCAATCCACATTGCGGAAGGCAGAAGGAAAAACCGAAAACATAAAACCTTATTTTGAAAATAATTACAAACATTTGTCAAACCAATAAATTCCAACATTCCACAATCCACATTGCGAGCTGTCGGTGACTCAATTATGGGTTATATCATTTAAATATAAGCTTTGAGACCTTGGAACTAAATTCTTTTATTCGAAAGCTTCAACCTTTATCTATTTAATAAGAGGCGAATGCTTATAAAACTTCATCTTTTATCTATTTAATAAGAGGTGAATGCTTTTAAAACATGAGTGTCCTCTTTAGAGATTCTAGAAAAAGTATTTCTAGTAGGTGAGGTGGCTAGGGCGATTGGTTCTGGTCGTTTTTATCTTGGGTTCAAACTCCATGACTAGCTTGAGATGATGTTGTTGGCATCAAATCCACTATGTAATAAAAATTACAAAGAGAGGATCTTAAAATAATCCAAAAAGGTAATAGTTTTATCTATGTCTTTAAAATATAAACTTTTTATTCTTAATTAAATGTTAAGTAAAATAGTTAAAGATAAACTTTATTTTCTTAATTAAATGTTAAGAGCTAAGTGTTTTATTATAAGTATTTTGTTTCAAGTTAAATTCTCTATATTTTGTATTAATGTTTGAATATCAAATTTTAAAGAGTTCAAGAGTCATACTCTATTGATAAATGATGAAAATGATCTTTTTAGTTTCCAAGTTAAGCTTATCAATTGAATATTCTTAATTAAATGTATATTCTTAATTAAATGTTAAGTAAAATAGTTAAAGATAAACTTTATATTCTTAATTAAATGTTAAGAGGTAAGTGTTTTATTATAAATATTTTGTATTAATGTTTGAATATCAAATTCCAAAGAGTTCAAGAGTCATAGTATTTTGATAAATGATGAAAATGATCTTTTTAGTTTCCAAGTTAAGCTTATCAATTGAAAAATCTAGTTTTTTTTAATTAAATTTTAACATTTAGTCGAGACTATGATTAGCCTCCAAGACATAGACGAGAAATGATTATGAAAGATTCTTTTGATCCTTCACTTTAGTGGATTCTTGCCGAGTTTGAGGGTGGTTCTTAAACATTGAAAGGAGAGCAAAAAAGTTGGGTTAAATGTTGCAATCAAGCCTTCAATGACCCAAATCTATGTAAATCAAATAAATATTCTATCCTTTAATAATATTATTTAAGTGTAAAATAATATATTTCATTATTATGTAAAATCATTGCAAGTGTATAAGTATTACTTTATATTAATTGTTATTATTATTATGTAAAGATGGTTATGTGTAAATAATGGTATAGATATGAAAATTAATGGTTATGGTTAGTTTATGTAAGAAATATTAAATAGTCAACAATGAATAAATTTCTTGGTGATAAGTGCTTGTCGCTTTAAATAAACATTGATAATGTATTTAATCTTTATAACGTTTCTCTTTATGAATTTTATACGTTACAATATGTTGTTTAATTAATAAAAGGTTAGACTAAGCCATTCTTCTTGAATATAGAAAGTGAAAAATGTGACTAAACATATGGCCAGATTCATAATAATTACTATTTATATTAGTATTGATATTAAGTAAACAAATGATTAGATAAAATTTTATAAATGTTTTTATATAAGTTATGTTCTTGAAATAGTAAAATAATAACTTTTATGTTTTAGATATCTATTATAGATTTAAACTGTTAGGTTATAATAGTATCTTGAGATATCGTAAGGTTAGGAGGTCACGGGTTCAAATCCAGAGGGGGGTAGTGTATGTACAGCTCTGTAGACTTTAGCAGTTAAATCGCTCCGCAGAGGGGGGTCCCTTGTCCCACAAACAAGGGGTTCTCATACACCAATTTGGTGTCTCGCTTGGCGGTGACCTTAAAAATAGATTATTATTATTATTATTATTATGAATGACAACGAACTTGGGATTAATGCATTTGAGTAAAATGTTATAAATGAATGTTATGGATCTTATCATTGTAATTTAGATTCCTTTTTGAAGAGAAACTTTCATTACTTATTGAATGTTTGTAGCATAGGAAAATAGTCATCATATTTAGAAAGATGACACTACTAGTAAGAGTTGCGCCTATCTTCTCATATGATACCGATGAAGTTATTAACGTGGATACTACTAGTAAAAGTTGCGTTTATCTTCTCATACGATATTGATGAAGTTATTAACGTGGGTAAGGCACAAATATGGTGGGTGACTGAAATGCTCAATATATATGTTATGAAGCATATATTATATAATGCTCATTATTATATGTTGAAAACAAAGCCACAAGATACTTATACCACATTAATATGATAGAGCATTAAAGTAAATAGAAGCTGTTTATATTTTGTAGAGAGCAATTATAGTCACTAAATAGACATACCCTTAAATATTCAAAAGGACAACTATAATTTAATGATATCATATTATGTCGTAGATTATATTGACAAGACAATATAATTGAAATAGCCATACCCTTAAATATTCAAAAGGACAAATAAAATTTAATGATATCGTATTATGCCATAGATTATATTGACAAGACGTTATAATTGAGTAAGTTTAACTAAGAAGTCTGCAAGGTCCTATGAATCTCAAGTCATTCAATTATTAAAGTTATTAGACATAATCCATATGTCTTCTTATATGTAAGAATACATTAATCGTATTATACCATGGATTATATTTACAAGACGTTATAATTGAGTAAGTTTAACCAAGAAGTCTTCAAGGTCATATGAATCTTAAATCATTCCATGATTAAAGTTATTAGAGATAATCTATATGTCTTCTTATGTGTAAGAATACAGATCTGTCATGTCATGTAATAAGAGAGACTAACATATTTAGAATGTTTGGATGTAATTTAAAAGAATCAAACACTCCATTTCCCAAAACAGTAATGAGGAATTTGGATTTGTTATAGTTGGAAACTGAAATACCTAGTTCAAAATAAATAAATAAAATACATGCCACCTAAAACTAAACATACATAAACTTTACCTAACTCCAAATATATATATATACCACCTAAAAGTAAACAAACATAAAGCATATTTTAAAAGCCACATAACATTGGTATAGCTATTTTTTTTTCAACAATAAAAAAAACTATTTTTTTATTAATAAAAAGTAGTATCCACATATTACATGTAATCCTCCAAAACTAGTAGTCACAAAATAAGTGTTACTAACCAGTTTATTTTTATTTTTTTATACCCACTGCTGCCCATATATGAACGGTCCAAATTCTAGAATATAAACACCTATCAATAATTAGACAAACACTAAAACAACTATTTAACTTATTTGTGATCTGTGATCAAAAGTTAAATACTACTAACAACTTATTTATTCTTTATCTACTAAGAACCTAATTATTCTTTTATCTGTGGTTGTAGGAACTCTAAGATCCAAACACCTATAGATAAACTAATCTAGGATCTAATCAGACATAAACATCAAGGCAAATCTATGGATCTAATCAGACATAAACATCAAAGCTTGGAAAATACTGGCTGTCGTTTTTCCATCTTCGCAGCGAAGGCCTCCTTAAAATCAGTCGACAAAGCATCGGAGCAACCCAAGCAGCAACGTAATCCAAACCGTTGGCCACGGACAAATCCCTAGTATTCAACAGAACGTCTTTCGTTCCGATTACTGAAAGCGGAGATTTTCCAGCAATATCCATCGCAATCTTGCCGACATTTTCGTTCATATCCGACATTGTCGGATACACTTTCTGGACAAGCCCCATTTGCTTGGCTTCGAGGGCGTCGACCCTCCTGGCCGTGAGAGCCAATTCCCTGGCGTTGCCCTCACCGACCAATCTGGGCAAGCGCTGAAGGGTCCCGAGGTCGGCCGGGATGCCCAGGTCGGTTTGTTTGACAGAAAAGAAGGCGTCCTCGCTGCAGTACCGAATGTCGCAGGCCGTAATTAAGTCGACACCGAGACCTATGCAGGCCCCGTGTACGGCGGCGATGACCGGCTTCCGACATTCCTCGACGGCCGACACGGCCGCCTGTAAGTGCTTTATGTGTCGCCTCAGCTTTTCTCTGTCGACGTGATCCTCGCCAGCTAGTTGAGAGCCCACGAGGGAACTCAAGAAGGAGAGGTCGACGCCAGAGCAGAAATGGTTGCCGGAGCCCTTGAGAATGACGATTCTAACGGAAGGGTTGTCGTCCAGGGTCGGCAGAAGTCGAGGCAACTCTTTGAAGAAATGATCGTCGAGGGCATTTCTCTGCGACGGGCGGTTGATGATAATGTGAGCGACTCCCGTCGACTCGTCGAACTCGAGCTTCAGGCTTTTCAAATCCTCCATGATGGCCTGATCGCTTCACTCTTCAATTAAAATCTAAAATGTCGTGAATCCTGATCTCTTCAGTGTTCAGAGCACATTGCTGCCTGCTTTTATAGAAGTTTCTCGTACGCAAACAACCTAAGTGTTTCATTTCAACTTCTACTTCTCCGTGTTTTGACTGACTTTACTGTGTTGTGCCTTGTCCGTGTTTTTGACTAGCTGAGACCTAGCACCAATAGTAGTAATTTAAAAACAAAACATCACTCCAAGCTTTTCAAATATATTAAATTTTTACGTGTTTTTGACTAACTGAGACCTAGCACCAATAATAGTAATTTAAAAACAAAACATCACATCAAGCTTTTCAAATAGTAGTAATTTAAAACAAAACATCACGTCAAGCTTTTCAAATAGTAGTAATTTAAAAACAAAACATCACGTCAAGCTTTTCAAATATAGTAAATTTTTACGTGTTTTTGACTAACTGAGACCTAGCAGCAATAGTAGTAATTTAAAAACAAAACATCACGTGAAGCTTTTCAAATTAGTAAATCAAAACTTTAAGTCAAGCTTTTCAAATATCTTAAATCTTGATTGTAATTTAAGTCAAGCTTTTCAAATATCTTTATTGTAATTTAAGTCAAGCTTTTCAAATATCTTAAATCTTTATTGTAATTTAAGTCAAGCTTTTCAAATATTGTAATTTAAAATCAAAACTTTAAGTCAAGCTTTTCAAATATATTAAATCTTTACCTACCGTTTTATTTTGGATTTCTATTGGGTTTTATTTTGGATTTCTATTGGGAATTCAACATAGCTATGGATGTTTGAAATATATGATTTTATATTGATTTTTTTTGTCACAATTTGTTCAAAGTTTTATATAGTGAAACAATGGTAACGAGATTAAATTTTATTAATCATTAGAATTCTAAATTTGTAAATGCTTTAATGTATTTACAATTTTTAATTTTTAATGTGAATTTTTAAATTATATATTTTTTATATAAATAAATATTATTAAACTCAAATAAAAATAAAAAACATTGTAAGTATTGTTTTACAATAATATTCTAAATAATGTTGAAGTCACACATATTTACATATATATACACATTGAGGCCACAAGTCTATATATATTGAGAGATATTTCAAGTTGTTAACACTGTTTTAAAAAATTGAAAAACTCATTTATTTTTCTATTTATGAGATGTCTATGTTAAACAATTCCTAAATATTTTTTTATAAATATTTTTATGATTTTAATTTTATTTTCTTAATTTTTATATTCAACCATATTTATTAAATACTATGTAGCAAATTAATTTGTTTTAAAATCATTCATAAAAAAGTGTAACTTTACTTATTTTTACTTTAAGATAAAATAAAAAAGAGAAAGTCTAAAAAATTTGTTATTGAAATTTAAGAACATGTAAAGCTTAGTATTACTTTACATTTAAATAGAAAAAACAATTTATCTTCATTAAAAATTTTAAATTTGAATTTGTTCGACTTGAAAATTTGAAAATTATAACAATTACATGGGTGAGTGCACAAAGATGAGGGTCTCTTTTGGCACGTTAGATGCAATAGAAAATGCATGGATATTTTGAGACACTTACACAATGAATCTTGCGATGAGTAAAACACAAGAAATGTAGGAAATTGAATGATCTTTACAAATATATAATTTTTTTCTATTGAAAATGCTATAAGGTATATATTTTTGTGGGTGCAACGTCTAAGTGACTAAATGATGGAATAAACTTACGAAAAACGGTATACATATAGAGAACTTATAGTACTAGTGCATGACTATTTTTCCAATAATAAAAATAATTTTTTTAATTTTTTTATTTATTATCTAAGAGATCAAACCTCGAAAATGGTACGTCAATTGTGGGTGCAGCGTTTGAATGTCTTAATGCAATTATTTGGAAATGGGTTTTTTATAGCATGTAGAGCTCGGTGTTCTTTAGTGCACTATACATTTTTTTTTTAAATGGTTGAGAAACAAAAGAGATATGGACGAAACACTAACAATGTGTTTTTTGAGTTGAGGAGTGATGATAGAAGATAAATAAGAAAAAAATAGA
>LPNX010169161.1:26510-46725 GCA_001517045.1 Pseudotsuga menziesii
GAGCGCGTTTTATTGAAGCAAAACGAGAGCGCGTTCTATTGAAGCAAAACGGGAGCGCGTTTTTGAAAGGTAAAACAGGAGCACGTTTTTGTGTACTATCCTAATTGGCATGCATGATGGAAGCCTTGGGATTAGGCTTGGCAGGGTCGGGATTACTTGGGATTATTTCTATTTTATGGATCAAGATTGATCGACTTCATTCTACCATTGCATCTAAAAGGTCCCTCAACTTCTTGCACACACCCATATAATAATATTAAAAATAAATATTCATATGAGAAAATTCTATTTCATTATTTATAAATAATTTAGAAAATTACTTTAAATCCTTAGCATTACATATTTAGCATTGTGCCTTATCTTGAATCATAATTTCTTTATTTTTATTAGACTTTTATAGATTGAACACTTTAAATTTTTTTGAATATTATGAAAATTATGTAAAAATACTAAAATTTAATTTTATTATACAAAATCTCCTTTTTATAAAGATTTTAGATTAATTTTTTGGATTAACATTTTGTATTGTAGTAATAAGATTAAACTCTATTGACAATTAATTTATGGAAATCCTTGAATATTTAACATAGTAAGGTAAATGCTTTAATATATTTATAATTTTAGTTTTTTAAATGAAGTTTCAATTTTTTTTAGATGTAGCTTTTCCATAAAACATAATTTAAAAAAAAAAACTCCAATCCTAAAATTAAAAATAAACTCATATATATTTGAGAGATGTTTCAAGTTGTTGATACTAAAGAATAAATGCCATTATAAATTTTGAACTATAAAGATTTTTATTTTTCTATTTAAAAGATATATAATTAAGTGGAGAATTTCTGAGTTAGTGGGTCAAAAAAAATCTCAATAAAATACTATATATCATACGTTTCTAAATAAATCCAGTCAAAATAAATCCCAATAAGATACCATATATAATTTTAAAAGAAAATAAACCAATAGATTTGATTATGCAAGATGCTTCTGCCTCCCATAATCCACAAGGGATTAATGGGATTAATAAAGTCATTTCTCAACTTCCAGATGAGCCGTTCTTGAATATCAAGTGTTAACTTAGAAGTGAGATAAGAGATGCCATTCATAGACGCTTCATACACTCCACAATATTTAGCAATTCATCTTGTAGCTGGATTTTCAGGACAGCATAGGAATGGTGGAGATGGCTACCCTCAAAGACCAAACAAGATTTCCTTAATGCTGGAGATGCAGATCAACAAATTCTCAAAGCACTAGGAGCACAATTTGTTGGTCCAAAGAAGAAACATATAGTGATCATTTAGGTTCATTGTTTATGTCTAAAATATTGTGCAATTTAAATGTCACACCCCAGTTTTGACCCCGTTTGCATGATGTATATATTGTAATTAATCGTGGTGAGGAGCTAAGGCAAAAGCCCCACCATCGATTTGGTTGTGTATGTTTCGGCAATAGGTGTAGTTGCCGATGGTTTATCGTGCTATCCGGCACATTATGGTTGGCATCATGTAAATACGCACATCAAATAAAATAAACCACAACCAGCTACGGCAGTGCAACGTTGAAATGAAAAGGGCATGATTCCAAAGGATAAGGGGCAGGGGATGTCAAACCTTGGTCTTTGGGGGAAAAACCCATGTGTTTCCACCTTGTTTTGATTTGCCATCTTCCCTTGTCAACCTCTTTAATGTTTGTTGAGATTAGTTGAGGGTAGTTATGGCTAAGTAGTGGTGGATGTGGAGGACTGTCAGTCCTTGCCCACGTGCCCACTCCACCAGCGGATTCTTCCTCCTCACGTCGCATGGGTAGAGGAGGAATTGACTCCATTCTCCCACGACGGCTCTCTCCCCATTCCTCCATTCTGTCTGTTCATCCGCGCGCGCATAGGAAGGTCTGTTCGTTCCTCATGGTGGTCGGCTCACCCTCACGCATAGAGAGTTGTTCGCTCTCACGCAGGGATGTGCAGGCAGTTGGCCTAGCCTTCATTTTCATGGTTGGGGTCTGTGGAAGTTTCCCCTTCACGCAGGGAGTGCAGTCTTCCTCATGCACAGATCAGGAGACTGTAATTTCTTCCCAGCGCGGTCTGTGTAAGTCTTCCTCCAGCGACTTTGACTGTGTAAACCGGGGCTATTGTTTTCCCCACGTTGCTGGTAATGTATGCTGATACATTTTTGGGATTGTTGTTTTCCCATGCTGTGAGTGGTATTTGTTGTTATACCTTGGTGTTGTTGAGATTTCGTCCTCTTTCCATCTCGGACTGTGCATGTGTGTTCACTTCTTCCATTGTGGTTGGCTGTTGATTGCCACCTCTGTGCCTGAATTTCCATGGCTATGCTGGGAATGTTGTTTATTACTCATGGTAGACTGTGGTTGCTGCTATCATTCATTGTGTGTTTGTGACTGTGTTTGCTCCATCTGTCGGCTGAGCTTCCCATGGCTATGCTGGGAGTTCTGTTTCTTATCCACTGTGGGCTGTGGATTGTTGCCATCGTTTGCATTGTGAGTGTGGGTTGTTGAAGTACCCTGGTTTTGGGTGTTGCAACTGAGTTGTTTTGGCCATTCTAGGGCCAAGAACAACTCTGAGTTGTCTTGTGGCTTGAGCTGTGTTTCACCTGTTGGTTGGGATTGTCACCTGTCGGTTGTCCTTGCCTTCTTCACAGGGCTGGGAAGGGATTTTTTTGCTGCGTGTATGCAGTGGTTGGTCTTCGGACTGTGCTGGCTTGGCCGATTATTGAAGGCCTGGTAAACCTAGTGGTGTTGGTTTGCTGATTGTGTCCCTCGGCTATGTGTAAGCCTGCATTGACCCTTATCCTTGGAGGAATCATGCCCAACTCGGGGGTGGCAGTGTTGCTGAGAGATTGATGAGCACGCTGTTCTATGGTTGGGTGGAACGTTGCAGCGACGTAGCTGGTTGCGGGCAAGTTCTTCACTAAAAGATAAGTATTCCTGATTGTCTCATCTCTGCAATGTATCTATTGTTTCATGTATTAAGATGAACATGTGGAATGCTGGAATGTATATGTTTGCTTCCGCTGTATGATTGAAGAATTATGCATTTGTGTATGCTTGTATTTTTGGCATTCCTGTTATGCATCATGTTAAGCTTTTAATTTCAGCATTGATCTCTTTTGTTTATGTTCATGGGGCTGTTTTCCCGGTTGTATGTGGTGTTCGTCGCATCCTCTTCGCCGGTGTAAGGTTCGGGGACGTGACAGAGTGGTATCAAAGCTCATGTTGCAGCATGGGCTTGAATGGACCACCAAGGTGCAGTGACAGAAGCAGAATTGCCTTCTGCCCAGCAGATATCAGAAGGGATGATAGCAAAAATTCAAAAAAATTGCCTAAGTGTTTGAACAGTCAGTTCACATCGGAAACATTTAGTGGTTTGGACTTCCGATGTAGCGGAAGGGCCAGTGGAAAAGACTTCCATTGAAGCAAAAGAGTTAGACGAAAGCGCGCCCGACGGAGGATGTTTGGAGGGAAAATTTCAAAAAATTTCCTAAGTGTCCGAAGGTCGTCGGAAGAATTTAGCTGTTCGGGCACCCGCCGTTGCGGATGGAGAAATGACTGGGCGTCCGACGAGAAAGGCCTCTGACCACCGACGCCATGAAGAAAGTTCAAAAATTTCCTAAGTATAAAAAAAAAAAATCGTCTGCCATGGGAAGCAGAAAGTTCTTTGAGCATCCGCTGTTGCGGAAGACAAAGGCACTAGTCTTCCGATGTGGAAAGACCGCCGATGCCGAAAAGTTAAATTTTTTCTAAGTAAACAGCCACCGATCGACAGAGGTTAGTGTTTGGTGTGCCGCCGTTGCGGAAGCCAAAGTCACTAGGGTTCCTATGTAAAAATTCTACCGATGCCGATCAGGTTGTGCCACCGATCGGAAGGAGAAAGAAGATCGCGTTCTGTAGTTGCGGCTGCAGAAGGAACTAGGTCGCCGATAGAAAGAAGAGATGAAGCTGATCAAGCGGTGAAGAGGGAAAATTTTCAGAAATTTTCTAAGTGTTGTGGTCATCAAAAGATTTTAGCTGTTTGAGCAGCCAATACGTCGGCTCAGCTAGTGGTTTGGACTTCCGATGCCATCGACGGAAGAAAGAAGAAAGACGAAGTTTCGAAAATTCGTCTAAGTATGGAGACTGTCGAAAAAGTTTAGACGTTTAAGTTGCCGATGAATCGGAAGAAAATAGAGGATCGGACTGCCGATACCTCGGAAGCTTAGACAAATGGGTTCTAAAGCGTCGGAAAGATTTAGTTGATCGGACTTCCGATGAGCTACGTTGGAAAATTTTAGTGGTTCTGGTTGCCGACGTAGCAGAAAAGATTATGGTTCGGGTCGCCGATTCTACGGAAAATTTAGTGGTTTTGAGAACCAATTCTATGGAACAGTTAGTGGTTTTGAGAGCCAATTCTGTGGAACGATTAGTGGACATGGGAGCCGATTTTGTAGAAGATTAGTTGAAATAAGACCCAATTTAACAAAGGAAATTTTGAGATTTCCAAGTGGGATTTTCCAGCAGATTTCGTCTGCTCCAGCAGGATTTTTCAGCTGTCTTTCAGTGGAATTACAGGTGGCTGAAGTTGGCTGACGTTGACACCCAGTCCAAAAAGCAGTGGTGTGTAAAAATGCAAAGATTGGTGAAAGTCTTCATTCTTATAAGTGATGTGGTTTTCACATCCGAGGTCGGAATGAAGCATGTGGATAGGCGTTGGAAAGCTTATCCAGTAGGGAACAAGGGTAAGTCACCAAAATCTGAGCATGAAGTAGCAAAGTGCTAATGACGGCCGCTGCTATCAAATGGACAAATCTGGACAATTACATGCCCAGAGGTAGCAAGGACTATGAAGGCTAACCAGCTGTTGTGTGGAAGAGGAGTTCCATGCAAGGATGAAAGACTTGAAAAGGGAAGTTTTCCTTGAAACTCTGTCTTGCTGATTATAACTACATTTCCTAGGTTTTATAGCTGAAATGTATGAGGATATGTTTTGTATGAACCACTAATGATAATCATTGCTTTGATGTTGGCATTAGTGGAAAAACCAACGATGACATGGACCCGGATGAATATGTTGCTGATGCTGACAAATGTGACCAGCAACCCTGTGAAGAAAGGGATAAGGCGAAAAGTCCATAGAAAAAGTTGGTGAGCAAATTCTGCAATCTCCTGCAAGGACCAACCAACTTGGTCATGCCAAAGGTGTAAGTAGTAACCATGCAGGTAAGAGTTTGCTTATGACAAATTCCATGAAGTGGTAAAGGTAAGAGGCCTCGTACCATGTGGATATTTGAATATAGAAAGGTGTCACGCCTATATATGCTGGTGATCTTGATTACAGTAATGCATCCTATATGAGGTAGTCATGGTTAGGCTATGCCTGGTAGGTTGAATGCATAGTTTTCCTGAATCAATGCAAAGTAGCATTGAATGCATGCATATGAAGGATGTGAGCGACTGATTGCGTAAGTACAGGTGCAAATGTTGTGATGTATTGCATGAATGCATTGAGATGAGTGCATGTGATATTATGGATGACTAATGAACTGAAATGATGAATTGATGACAATTCAGGAGCCATTTTAAAGGTTGTTATGAATGCAGGATAGTCATGATCAATTGGCTGCCAGAAATGCTCTATGGAAGAGCAAGGTGGTATGAATGATACGCTTGTGAAGTAAGGAGTATCTAAACACTTCATTTAACTGCATGAATGATATGACTATACCTTGCAATGTTAGTATGATAATGATTGCACGGAGAAAATGAGTTTTGGTAATGTTGATGTGACCAACTGCTGGAAGTATTCGAATTTTATAAATTCTGAAAATGATTCAGTAATGGTTGTAGCAATGAAAAGGTTATATGCATCCAGACTTACCAAGTGTTTGGTTGATTGAAGCTCATGTTTCAGGTATATTATTTCGAGCATGGCAGTGGGAGGTAAGACCCTGACCAATGCCAGAATCTACCATTTATGAGAAGAGTCTCATGGTTGTGAAAATAGTTGGTATGCATAATAGGTTGTTAAAATTCGAATTGTGAATTTCGGATTTGAGAAATTGCTGACAACCACT
Source organism: Pseudotsuga menziesii (assembly GCA_001517045.1). Lineage (NCBI taxonomy): Eukaryota > Viridiplantae > Streptophyta > Pinopsida > Pinales > Pinaceae > Pseudotsuga > Pseudotsuga menziesii. The sequence continues at coordinate 32,576 of LPNX010169161.1, forward strand.
AGCCACTATTGGCTTGCATAAGATTGTGTTTGGTTGATTGAAGCTCAAGTTTCAGGTAGATTATTTCGAGCATGGCAGTGAGAGGTAAGACCCTGACCAATGCTAGAATCTACCATCTAAAAGAGCCAAACCTTATGAGAAGAAGTCTCATGGTTGTGAAAGTAGTTGGCATGCATGATGGGTTGTTAAATTTGAATTGTGAATTTCGAATTTAAGAAATTGCTAATGACTACTAATCAATGTTGGCTTGTGTAAGATTGTGTCAGGTGGACGCATGGTAAGTGGGTATTCATATTATGATAGTAAGCATAAAATTTTAATGGGCATAGTAGTGCTTCTTACAAGAGACCCACAATTGAGCAAGTCAATTTCTGTAGTAGACAGAATTGCAAATTCTTGTTGAATTTGATTACCAATGTCATTGCTTGGTTATAGAACAATCAATTTGGATTGTATTATCAGGTAATGATTAACTGTTTGGCTATTTGATGAATGTGTCAGGGATACACAATGCAAGAAGATCATGTGTGATGGCCTGCAAGAGACAAACTTCACGGGGAGGTTTTCCCTTGGAAATGGGTTTCGGGTGAAACGCCATTGGACATGTTGGAAATGTCTCATCTGCACTACATGTTTGGTAGTAACATGAGTGAGATGGTATGGGTTATGTCGATAAGACATGTGTGAATGTGAAATGTAAAAAGGAGTTGGGATGGAAAACTGAGGGACTGTTAACTCAGGGAAGGAGCCCCCATTCCTCCTTAACAAAGGCATACTACGACGGCAATGGATAAGTGTTCTTTGACCCTTGCTAAGAATATGCATGTTTAATTGTTGAATTCCATATGCAGAACATGTTTCAATTTTATTTCCATTGTGACCGATTTCTTGAGTATGAATAGGGCCTACATTGCACACACCAGGAAAGGGTGCACACTTTTTCGATGTTAAGTCATGAAGGGGTTTTCAATATTGATTACACTCCAGGGAGTGGACGCACTCCTGGTGTCTCAATACTTGATAGAGAATGATATGAAATGTGATTACAGTTTTAAGAGCAATAACGCTGATGAGTTTGCTTGTATTGCTTGTATTGCTTGTGTTGACAAGCTAAATAGATGCAGTTGGGTGTTGCACCCTAAAGGTAAAAGGTAAATGGTTGCGGAGTAGGGGTTATTGTTGATATAAGTGTGTGTTGGTATAAGTGTATGTTGGGCTGTGATATGCCTGAGGATCCATAGTAGATCCTAGACCTGGAAATGGTCACGGTAAAAGTTCCAAGCCCAGTTGACATGATTGTGTACTGGCTGGACATTAATTATTTGATGTTGTGGAGCAGCCGACGTGCTGACCTAACATCTAAGTCCATAGGTGATCCCAAGGCTTACAAAGCAAAGCAGGATCCTGTGGACGAACGAGGAAACGCACAATACAGATAAGTATTGGATTATTTTGCTTATGAATATACATGTGTATATGATTTGGTTATGATGTTTTAAGCCCTTGTTTTAGAGATAAAACCGATGAGAATAAACTAAACATGTGAATCTATTCAATGTTTGGATATAGGTATCGCGGGAAGCGAGGACCATGAGAGCATCCTAAAGGTGCATGTGGACCTGTGACTGTCCTGGAAAGCTCGGAATGAGCGGCAATGAAAAGGTGCTAGTGAGACCGTGAGTTTCCTAGCAGTTGAGACAAACCATGTGGAGAGACTCCATGGTTTAGAGGTCTGGAATAGACCAAAGACACTAAGTGTCATGACCAAGAGGGATTGGTCCAGCATTCACGGTGAGGTGAAAGAGGCTGAGAGCATGAAAAGCCACAGCAGTGGTGTGGGTTCCAGAAAGGAACAAAACAAAGAGGGAAAAACTCTTGCTGCTCTCCCTTGCCCTTTTTTATTATGCATACATATATATTTATGCATTGTGAAAACAAAAGATTGTTGAATGCATGTATGACTGAAAGTGGAATGTATGTTTTTGCTGAAGGTAAATTGTGAATGTTGGAGTGGTTAATTCCCTGCCCAGGAATGGACATGAATGAGCTCATGTGCCTGTTGGGGAAGGCATGAAAATGTAGAAGTCTCCTTGATGAGGCTTGGACTGTCATGCCAATTGGGTAATTAACTGACTGATTTTAATGTCTATATTATGCTTGGTCTGACAAAATTTCAATGGCGCATTTCACAGGTGAGAAAAGTGAAACCGGGTGGTGCACATTGATCATGGAAGCAGATCAAAAGTTGTTGGACTTAGCTGGAAGTCTCCTTCAAGTGATTTCCAAGACCCAAGAGAATCTTGGGGAGATGCTCAAGATACAGAAAAGGTAGAATGGGATGGACCACCAGATTTTGCAAGACTCTATTGGTTTGCAAATGGAGGTGAAAAGCCTTTTGGGAGAAATCGACAAAGGAAAGGAAGGTGGATCAGCAATGGGACAATTGTCCAAGTGACCCAATAAGAAACGGTCCAGGCATGAAGACTCAAAGGAAATTGAGCAGGTAAAGATGAAGCAGCCAGTGAGATGCTGGAGATGCGGAGGACATCATTTACGCCGGGACTGCCCAATGAGGGAACATGATGAAGGCAATAGCCGAAAGTTCCTAGACTTTGGGATGAGTTAAAAGCTGAGAACCAGCAGGAAAAGTTCATGCAAGCCGAAGGGCTTGGTCTTGAGCGTTCAAAGTAGATGATTGAATGTGGGACAGATCTGCCAAATTTTGAAATTTTGATGTGCAATTGTATATGTATTGTATATAGGTAATGGAACATCGAGGGTGATGTTATTCCAAGGGGGAGGGGAATGTCACACCCCATTTTTGACCCCGTTTGCATGATGTATATATTGTAATTAATCGTGGTGAGGAGCTAAGGCAAAAGCCCCACCATCAATTTGATTGTGTATGTTTCGGCAATAGGTGTAGTTGCCGATGGTTTATCGTGCTATCTGGCACATTATGGTTGGCATCATGTAAATACGCACATCAAATAAAATAAACCACAACCGGCTACGGCAGTGCAACGTTGAAATGAAAAGGGCGTGATTCCAAAGGATAAGGGGTGGGGGATGTCAAACCTTGGTCTTTGGGGGGAAAACCCATGTGTTGCCACCTTGTTTTGATTTTCCATTTTCCCTTGTCAACCTCTTTAATGTTTGTTGAGATTAGTTGAGGGCAGTTATGGCTGAGTAGTGGTGGGTGTGGAGGACTGTCAGTCCTTGCCCACGTTCCCACTCCACCAATGGATTCTTCCTCCTCACGTCGCATGGGCAGAGGATGCATTGAATCCATTCTCCCACGACGACGCTCTCCCCATTCCTCCATTCTGTCTGTTCATCCGCGTGCGCATAGGAAGGTCTGTTCATTCCTCATGGTGGTCGGCTCACCCTGACGCATAGAGAGTTGTTCGCTCTCACGCAAGGACACGTAGGCAGTTGGCCTGGCCTTCATTTTCACGGTTGGGGTCTGTGGAAGTTTCCCCTTCACGTAGGGAGTGCAGTCTTCCTCACGCACAGATCGGGAGACTGTAATTTCTTCCCAGCGTGGTCTGTGTAAGTCTTCCTCCAGCGACTTCGACTATGTAAACCGGGGCTGTTGTTTTCCCCACGTTGTTGGTAATGTATGCTGATACGTTTTTGGGATTGTTGTTTTCCCATGCCATGAGTGGTATTTGTTGTTATACCTTGGTGTTGTTGAAATTCCGTCCTCTTTCCATCTTGGACTGTGCATGTGTGTTCACTTCTTCCGTTGTGGTTGGCTGTTGATTGCCACCTCTGTGCCTGAATTTCCCATGGCTATGCTGGGAATGTTGTTTATTACTCATGGTAGACTGTGGTTGCTGCTATCATTCATTGTGTGTTTGTGACTGTGGTTGCTGCTATCATTCATTGTGTGTTTGTGACTGTGATTGCCCCATCCATCGGCTGAGCTTCCCATGGCTATGCTGGGAGTTCTGTTTCTTGTCCATTGTGGGCTGTGGATTGTTGCCATCGTTTGCATTGTGAGTGTGGGTTGTTGAAGTAGCCTGGTTTTGGGTGTTGCAGCTGAGTTTTTTTGGCCATGCTAGGGCCAAGAACAACTCTGAGTTGTCTTGTGGCTTGAGTTGTGTTTCACATGTTGGTTGGGACTGTCACCTGTCGGTTGTCCTTGCCTTCTTCACAGGGTTGGGAAGGGATTGTTTTTTCTACGTGTATGCAGTGGTTCATCTTCGGACTGTGCTGGCTTGGCTGATTGTTGAAGGCTTGGTAAACCCAGCGGTGTTGGTTTGATGATTGTGTCCCTCGGCTATGTGTAAGCCTGCATTGACCCTTATCCTTGGAGGAATCATGCCCAGCTCGGTGGTGGCAGTGTTGCTAAGAGATTGATGAGCACGCTGGCCTATGGCTGGGTGGAACGTTGCAGCGACGTAGCTGGTTGCGAGAAAGTTCTTCACTAAAAGATAAGTACTCCTGATTGTCTCATCTCTGCAATGTATCTAGTGTTTCATGTATTAAGATGAACATGTGGAATGCTAGAATGTATATGTTTGCTTCCACTGTATGATTGAAGAATTATGCATCTGTGTATGCTTGTATGTTTGGCTTTCCTGTTATGCATCATGTTAAGCTTTTAATTTCAGCATTGATCTCTTTTGTTTATGTTCATGGGGCTGTTTTCCCGGTTGTATTTGGTGTTCGTCGCGTCCTCTTCGCCGGTGTAAGGGTCGGGGACATGACATTAGACTTGCATGAACAATATTTCTACTATATGCACAAGTTATTGATTACCTCAGGAAATGCAGGGAATCCTTCCTATTTAAAGTATTATTTGAGAAGTTTTCATGGTTATGTTGAGTAATATTTTGAACACAAGAACATTAAACTTCAAGGTATGCCATTGGCTCAACTTCATTATCATATTATTATTGTATGGCAAGAGCATTGCTTAGAGAAAAGAGTATCCAAAGATTTCAAAAGGCATCAAGCAATGCATACCCCTTCCTTTTGTAAAGAAATAACAAATATGCTAGATTGGGGATGTGGTGCTCACAATAGAGGACACCAGACAACAAATTGGAAACATAAGTGTTCATGCCAGAAAAATATGACGAAAACCTATAGGTGCAAAATAAAACTTTTCATAGATTATTAGATTTTTTTTAATATATATTTTCTTCATTTTTCCTCTAATTATTTTTAAAAAAATTGGTCTGTAAATGTTTTAAAAAATGAGAAAATATCAAATATTGAGATTACATAATTAGTGTGTAATGAAAGTATTTGAGGGAAATACAATTTTTGCAATTTGACCAAAGATTATATACATGTGGTGATGACAACATAAAAACCTCCAAATGATCTAACATTTAAACAACTTCCAAATTTAATGTCATTTTTCTCTTATAAACACATGTAACATACCCAACCTCCTCTTTACCATTTGGAAGATGGGGTAATTTTTTTCTAACATTATTTGCATAATATAACCAATCATTGATCAAGTTGGTTTTCTATTTCCTTATGCATAAAATGACATATATGTTAACTCTAACTCTTTGCCTCAAAAGAGGAACCTTAAAAGTCCTCCAACAAATCATAACTATTTTTTTCAATTATATAACCAACTCCTCGCTAATAGGGTTGGAGTATCCCTTTATTGTTGCACTCTGGTCTTTTCAATAATATCCTCTCCTAATTCCAAGCGTGTCACCTCCAGATGGAGTCGAGTTCTACAAAAGAAGAGTGAACTCAAACTGCTATCTTCCATCATTATCTAACTTTTATATTTATAGAATAAACTTTCATATGTAAAAACTTCACTATTTACAACAATTAGTCCCTTTTATATACATATATATGTTAATGTGATTTCTAGTTCATAAGCTCTTTGAAGTGAGACACCAATTTGGTGTATGAGACCCCCTTATTTGTGGGACAATGGACCCCCTCTATGTTGTGATTTAACTGCTAAAGTCTACAGAGGTGTACCGTACACTACCCCCCACTAGATTTGAACCTGTGACCTCCTAAGAAGAAACGCATGCTCTTAACTATTAGGCCCACTCATGCTATACAAACTTACAAACATTATGTTAACAAGTCAATTGGATTTTCTTTAGGTACTTGATGTAATGAGATGTCACTATCATCAAGCACATTGTTTTCTAACTTATAAGATTTTGTTTAAATTGTTTAATATTGTTGTCAATTATTTTGCGAATATTATCTTGTATGTTGGTTAAGGGCCTCCCCGACCTAATGTAGAGAGGATGAGGTTGATGATTTGTCTTGGGTACATAGATTTGGCATGCCAAATAGTCCACATTGCATATTTTTCCAATAGTTCACATATTAGTTATATTGATCGTTGTCTAGTCATGGAGTGGAGATAGTATGACAACATGTGATTATGAAAGAATATAACCTTGCAAATATATATGTTAGCCTTCCATGTGATATGATGTGATTGATGTGTCATATTGCCAATGTTTTCATTTATGGGTGGATGATGAGGGATGAGGGGAAACAAGTTGTGAGATATGCCCATTCATCTTCTCCATCTAATTTGTCTACAAATGATAATACCAATAAGGACACTCCACCTCGACCTTGTCCTCTAACTCCACCTATTCCTCCACTTTTAAGTGTGTAAGAGAAGAACTTATGTGGGCCAAACTTTCCATGATGTTGTGATATGAATGCATGTATGATTCATTTATAATTGCTAATATATTATGATTACAATATGGGAAAACAGCTGGAAGGGTGTAGTGAGAGGTTAGAATATATCATTATGGCTCAAAAAAAGAGAATAAACTCAAAAAAGAGCTAATCCATTACATGAAAGAATCTTAGTCCACCCAAGGAAAAGATAAAATGACCAATGATGTTGAAAGACACCCAAGTAGAGTATGCATTAGCCTAAGAATTGGATCTCGGCATGTTAAATTATTAAAGTATACCAACAAATGGTTGATACAGAATAAATATGTTTCAAATCTTAGTTGTAGTTGTTGAGATTCACACGAGAGAATCAAACAAAACCAACATAATCCAAAATTCTATAAAGTGGAAAATAAACCAATGCTAGGGCAATGTAACACTTGAAGAACAATCAACAATAGGAGTGCAACCCTAGAGAGAAAGAATACAAGAACTAGTGCATTAGGGAGAAATAAACCCAAAACACTAGAGAGTGAAACACATGATTATTCCCTTGGGAAAATCACCTGTATTAAGAATGAATGAGCCACTTGAAAGATAAGAAACAAGAGTTAGGTATTTATACACAACTCAAGAGTGTGTGCATTCCCATTAGGGTTTTGAATCTATATATGCAAGGTCGAAATTATCCAAGCTTAGAAATATAATAGTGATATAATATAAGGCTAGTGGTAGTCAAAAGTGAAGATTAGGCCCTTGTTTTCAAAACCCTCCAATTAATATAAGCATGGAGCCATGTAGAGAATACAATACATAGCAACCCCTTTGGATTACATATCTCTCCCACTAGTATCCAACTGGATCTTTCACAACATTGACCATATAGAGGAGTGTTAGTTATGGACAAAGATTCAAATCAATGGGCATATAATTGACCTTTATGAGAAGGATCCATAGTGAAGAAACCAATGGTGCTCTAATTATCCTTCTTGTGCAAGAGAATCAAATATCTAAAAGAGAGGATATGGTCCACTAGGTCACAACCCTTAACTGACTTTCAGAATGAAGAGATGGATCATATGGATGGACAACGAAGTATTCTTGATCATCTTTGAAGTGCTTAGCTCCTACAAGATAAGTGTTAGAAGGAGCATTGTATAAGAGAAGATACTTATGTGAGATTGGAGAATAGACGAACAAAAAATAAGGTGGTCATTATCATCTTATATCTTCCTAGTCATGAAAGGAAAAATACATGAGAAAACAATTATAGGGTGAATATCAAGACCAACATCATAATGTGAAGAAGAAATATCCACTAGAACATGTTGGGAATCATTAATTTGTGGTATAATCTATTGTAAGGTGTCGTGGGAAAGATCTTGTCAAACAGTGAGTAGGAATCTCACCAAAGATATATGTCTATGTTTAATCACCTAGTGATTTTGAGGGTCATATAAACGATATGCCTAGGAAACTTTACGTTAGCCCATCATAATGTAGTCAATCTCTAATTGTTTATCTGTTTAAATTTGGGTAAAACGTGGTTTGTGGCAATGCTGCGATTTGGATATATACTTGTTCCTCCATCCAGGTATGCACAATGCCCGTTATTTTCATCCACGAGATCTGGTATATAAATACCTTTGTGTAAGGGTTTGAAACTAAAATAAAGCTTCATGGCTTCTCGTAACCTGCCGATAGATTTAAGTTACGTTTTATGCGTCGATGACAGTTTAGTGTGTATAAAAAAGAAATGCTAGGGCTAAGACTTTGTGATAACGTTTAAAGACTAACTGGACTATTTCTTTTCAATAAATAAATCCTAAAAATATGAGGACTTCAGATTTATGATGTGAATGCTACTCTATAATGTTATAAGGAAGGATTTCTTGCCCTCTCAACTTGGTTATATTATATAACATATACAGTTTGAAATTGATAGTTCTACTTTGATTCACAACTTGATTTGTCGGTCTCGTTAGAGACTTGAATTAACCTTTTAATCCACAATATTGGATTCTTGATGTATATTACTACTGTGTACGTGGAAATATTGTTTACCTTCTCAGCTCAATTATGAGCAACTTGCTCATTATTACTACACAATGAGTCTCGGCCATATTTTTAGGGAGGATGCCTCTGTATCACTTGAGCTTTCATTTAGCAATTTTTTCACTTGGGCTTTTCTTTTGACACTTGTAATTCCTCCTTTTGGGTCAGCAAACACTCTACAACAACTAATTTAGTTTTGATTCTCTTAGATTTCATATGTAAAAGCTTCACTATTTACAACAATTAGTCCCATAAGCTCTTTAAAGCTATTTCCATGTATTTAAAATGAAAAAGAGATTACATTATAAGTCATTCAATTAAATTTATTGAATAATTAGTAACTCTCAATCAATCTAAGCAAATAGACTTGTAGGTTAAACACCATAACCCATATGCATTAGGATGACACTACAAACTTTAGATTAATAAGTTAATTAGCTTGTCTTTAGGTGCTTACGGTACTGAGATGACCATCAAGCACTTAGCTTTCCAGCCAATAATTACTTCCTCTACCCTAGTGGATCCATGCCCCAATTCATTTAGTCGAGTCAAACCCTCAGTCTCCTAAGTCTACCTAAGCGATTCACAACTTAGGAAAATAAATAACATTACTTATACTGCTTTTACCGGGAATGTTACAACACATAACTTCAAAGCTTTTCACTAAACCATTATTTTTTATAGTGACAAACTTTGAAAGTTAAGCTTTTCATTAAACCATTTTTCTTTATAGAGACACAACTTTAAAAGTTTTTATTGCAATGAGAATAACTATGTGCATACTAAAAATCCCACCATTGAAGAGATTGTAAGGTCTGTCCCATGTCCAAAATGCTCACATTATATGAGAGCCCTAAACAATACATTAAACAAAACTAAAAATATAACGATAATAATTTAATGCACAAGTTAAATAATAATATTTCACATTTAAAAAAAATAAAAATAACACTATAAAAGTGAAATAAATAAATTATTAAAATAAGAGGATATTGAAGCAACCATGTTTGACACCACTTATTATTGTTCTTTATTGACTAACACTAAGAGGATGTAATTAAAAAACTAGCAATTGTCCCACAAGGTACAACTAAACATGGTAAGGAGATTTATTATATAAAGATTCATTTTAGATATGGGTCTATCAAACATATGTTGGGGTTAAATTTAATAGGTCTATTTTTTTTAATATTAATTTAGTTGTAAGATCAAGATCTAAGATGGATCTACGGTAGTTATAGTTTCTTTTATTATCTAAGATGTTGTCACATAAGTTTAAGTATGTGACAACATCTTCCCCAAACTAGGTTCTAGAGCACCTCTCTCGATGCAAAAACAACAATAATAGATATGAGAGTAGTGAAGAAAGTCAAGCAGTGCGTGTTAGTGAAAAGGGGATGTAGTTTATTCATGTTGTAGAGGCTAAATCATGTATACTAAATTACATCGTGCCAAGCTATTATGAGATCACATTCCATACTAATCTACAATTTGGAATTGATTTGTGGATATGATGAGGAAGTTGTGACAGTGAAGCTAAGTTAATAAAGGAGTGCATAAAATCCACAAGAAAAAATTATGCATTGAGAGATCTAGAAGAAGGATTGTTGGTTCTTTCTAGAAGGATTGTTGGTTCTTTGCATCATCAATTGTGACAAGTATTGTCCTATCTTAATTGTGAAAAGTAAGATAATTGGAAATTGTCAAATCTTTTAAATTAACTTTAGGTTATGATTACTTTGGTATTAAATATTTTATATTTAAATTCAAAATAATTAAAACTTGATAATTTAATTAGTATTTATTAATCTAATTTTATTTTTTAATTAAATTAATTAATATTTAATAATTTAATTTACATTCTTAATTAGATATATTAATTAATATATTTCATCTAGTCCTTTGATGACCATATAATCTTTACACCCTAACCTTAAGGTGCAATTGCTATTATAAAAATATTTGCCTAATAAAATTTGTATATAAATCAAGGACAAAGATATATATATAGTAACAATAGGTCACACGTATACTTTTATACATCACTAGTAGATTTGAGACAGGGAGATGGTTTTGTAACCTCATCATATTAGAGATCAAATTTGTCACCTTTCGATGGAAGTTGGTGGTGTCAAATGTCAAAAATATTAGTTCATGAAGTAAAGGAGATTTAAAAAGCATGTTAAAATGTTTAAAACAATCAACCATATCATTAAACATCAATGTTATCTTATATTTATATTATTAAGAAGGAAAGGGATTTTAAGTGCAAATTAAAATTTCCATAATAAGAATATATTAATATAAAAATGGCTTATAATTATTTACAACCAACTTAATACTTTATTGTACTTTTAAAATGTATTTGTTTTTTTTTTATCATGAAAATAAAATCTATCTTAATACCTTATAATTTTAAATGAAACAATTACCATGTTGTACTTGTAAAATTATAACTAAATCCATTTCATCGTTCAAAGTTTTCATATTACCTTCACATCCAAAATGTTGAAGTAAGTTATTATATCGTTCGAAGAAAAATATAATTAAGTACATAATTAAGCATATTTAATAGTTTATAGTTTCTATATTATTCCTAAAATAATCTTATATGTTTAGGAGTTTTATTAAATAATAAAAATAACGGTGTTGAGAAATTATAATTATGAAAGGAAAGGGAAAGTAACAAAGAGATATGACCAAAGTATAAAAAAAAAAAGAAATTGCACAAGGCACATGGCTCCTCTCCAACCCCTCTTTAGTGAAGGTCCTTAGCACATGGATTAAACAAGTCTACTCTAGCCTTACATAAGGTTTGGACCAATTATCAATAAAGTTATATATATATATATTACCAAGTAGAAAACCATTAAGAGCAAGCACATAACATTTAAGAACAGTGATGCAAGCTTGCTGTCGGGGTGGGATGTACCACCCAAGGCACGTGTCATCCTCACTATTATAGATAAATGCATATGACATTTGACACCACCCTTCTAGGTTGATGACTGATGTGCATATGTGCATTGCGGGTTGTGAGAAGGAAAAGAGAAAAACACGCTAAAATATACTTTTTCCGCTTTCTACAATCCACATTGTGGATTACGGGTTACGGAGCTGAAAAATAGAAACTTTATTTCGAAAAGGATTTCCACAATCCGCATTCTGCAATAATTTGCGGGTTGCGGAAAGACAAACTTTTATTAAAAGAAAACTCCAACTCTCGAACTAAAATGGATGATTTTGTTAATAAGTGTTCATCACAAATTGATAGGTGTATGTCCGCAACCCGCAAAAAATGGACGATTGAGATTGAAGCAGCAAACTAAAATGCGGAGACAAAAAACAACCAAAAACTTTAGATCTTTTGATTTCCGCAATCCGCATTTGCGGGTTGCGTAATACGGGATGATATTAGCAATCAAGATTTTTTTTTTCAAGTTCTACAATCCGGAATCCGTGAAACATTTGCGGATTGCGGGTAAGCGACTTGTGGAACCGAAAAAGAGAAAAAAAAAACGAAAACAACTTTTCCGCTCTCCGCAATCCACATTGCGGAAGGCGGAAGGAAAAACTGAAAACATAAAACCTTATTTTGAAAATAATTACAAACATTTGTCAAACCAATAAATTCCAACATTCCACAATCCACATTGCGAGTTGTCGGTGACTCAATTATGGGTTATATCATTTAAATATAAGCTTTGAGACCTTGGAACTAAATTCTTTTATTCGAAAGCTTCAACCTTTATCTATTTAATAAGAGGTGAATGCTTATAAAACTTCATCTTTTATCTATTTAATAAGAGGTGAATGCTTTTAAAACATGAGTGTCCTCTTTAGAGATTCTAGAAAAAGTATTTCTAGTAGGTGAGGTGGCTAGGGCGATTGGTTCTGGTCGTTTTTATCTTGGGTTCAAACTCCATGACTAGCTTGAGATGATGTTGTTGGCATCAAATCCACTATGTAATAAAAATTACAAAGAGAGGATCTTAAAATAATCCAAAAAGGTAATAGTTTTATCTATGTCTTTAAAATATAAACTTTTTATTCTTAATTAAATGTTAAGTAAAATAGTTAAAGATAAACTTTATTTTCTTAATTAAATGTTAAGAGCTAAGTGTTTTATTATAAGTATTTTGTTTCAAGTTAAATTCTCTATATTTTGTATTAATGTTTGAATATCAAATTTTAAAGAGTTCAAGAGTCATACTCTATTGATAAATGATGAAAATGATCTTTTTAGTTTCTAAGTTAAGCTTATCAATTGAATATTTTTAATTAAATGTATATTCTTAATTAAATGTTAAGTAAAATAGTTAAAGATAAACTTTATATTCTTAATTAAATGTTAAGAGGTAAGTGTTTTATTATAAATATTTTGTATTAATGTTTGAATATCAAATTCCAAAGAGTTCAAGAGTCATAGTATTTTGATAAATGATGAAAATGATCTTTTTAGTTTCCAAGTTAAGCTTATCAATTGAAAAATCTAGTTTTTTTTAATTAAATTTTAACATTTAGTCGAGACTATGATTAGCCTCCAAGACATAGACGAGAAATGATTATGAAAGATTCTTTTGATCCTTCACTTTAGTGGATTCTTGCCGAGTTTGAGGGTGGTTCTTAAACATTGAAAGGAGAGCAAAAAAGTTGGGTGAAATGTTGCAATCAAGCCTTCAATGACCCAAATCTATGTAAATCAAATAAATATTCTATCCTTTAATAATATTATTTAAGTGTAAAATAATATATTTCATTATTATGTAAAATCATTGCAAGTGTATAAGTATTACTTTATATTAATTGTTATTATTATTATGTAAAGATGGTTATGTGTAAATAATGGTATAGATATGAAAATTAATGGTTATGGTTAGTTTATGTAAGAAATATTAAATAGTCAACAATGAATAAATTTCTTGGTGATAAGTGCTTGTCGCTTTAAATAAACATTGATAATGTATTTAATCTTTATAAAGTTTCTCTTTATGAATTTTATACGTTACAATATGTTGTTTAATTAATAAAAGGTTAGACTAAGCCATTCTTCTTGAATATAGAAAGTGAAAAATGTGACTAAACATATGGCCACATTCATAATAATTACTGTTTATATTAGTATTGATATTAAGTAAACAAATGATTAGATAAAATTTTATAAATGTTTTTATATAAGTTATGTTCTTGAAATAGTAAAATAATAACTTTTATGTTTTAGATATCTATTATAGATTTAAACTGTTAGGTTATAATAGTATCTTGAGATATCGTAAGGTTAGGAGGTCACGGGTTCAAATCCAGAGGGGGGTAGTGTATGTACAGCTCTGTAGACTTTAGCAGTTAAATCGCTCCGCAAAGGGGGGTCCCTTGTCCCACAAACAAGGGGGTCTCATACACCAATTTGGTGTCTCGCTTGGCGGTGACCTTAAAAATAGATTATTATTATTATT
>LPNX010169232.1:0-102722 GCA_001517045.1 Pseudotsuga menziesii
AAATCCCCAAATTTTTTTTCCTTTCCTCTCTGTTCTTCCATCAAAATTTCTTCACTCCCGTTCTTTCATATAACAAAAAAATCCTCCTCCTGTTCTTCCATAAAAACTCCCTTATACCTCCTTCCCTCCACCGCCTTCCTTCCTCCACCGCCCTTTCTTCCACCGCCCCTTTTATTAATTTAAGTTATTCTTTTTCTTGGGTAGTGTAATAAAATTTCCGTTTGACATGTGTTAGTTTCTTTGAACGGTGTGTTTATTCCATCTAACCAAATGCCCTAGAAATGGTTTACCTAAGTTTTATATTGAGTGGCAAGGTAATGACAATAATAATTTTGTTTATTATTTATTAATAACTAAATGATAATTCTTTAATAATTAACCTTAATAATTATATATATTTCTTTGTTTATATTAATTAAAATCACTTACTAATAATCATTAGTTAATATGGGCATTACAAAGACATTTTTAAGACAACTTTTAGAACAACATATGGTCATTACGAATTTGTCGTAATGCCATTCGGGCTTACTAATGCCCCAACTTTCTTCATGTGTTTAATGAACAACGTGATGCATAAGTATTTAAATAAGTTTGTGGTCGTGTTTATCGACGACATTCTAATCTATTCAAAAATTGAAGAAGAACATAAAGAACATCTAAAAATTGTTTTACAAGAGTTGTGAGAACATCAACTCTTTGCAAAGTTTAGTAAATGTGATTTCTTCAAAGATAAGATTCAGTATTTAGGTTATGTGGTGACCAAGGAAGGAATTTTCGTAGATCCTGAAAAGATAAGGGCAATTGAAGATTGGCCGGTTCCTAAGGATGTGATGGATGTTCGCTTTTTCATGGGCATTACCGGTTACTACCAGAGGTTCATTGAAGGTTTTTTGAGGATAGCAAATCTGATAACTTCCTTGCAGAAGAAGGGAAAGAAGTTCGACTAGAATCAGAAATGTGAAGAAAGCTTTAAAAAGTTAAAAACTTTATTAACAAGCGCACCTATTTTAAGAATAACAGATCCTAATAAAGAATTTGTAGTGTGCAATGATGCCTGTAATGATGGTTTAGGTGGTGTTCTGACTCAAGAAGGGCATGTTGTTGCCTATGAGTCTAGAAAGCTAAAAGTTCATGAAAAGAATTATGGAACATATGATCTGGAATTAGCAGCTGTAATACACGCCTTAAAGATGTGGGGACATCACCTAATTGGCAGAAAATTTGTTTTAATGACTGACAATAAAGGATTGAAGTATCTTTTATATCAGCCAAATTTAAATGCCAGACAAGCTTGGTGGTTAGATTTCTTAAGCAAGTATGATTTTGAAATCCAACATATAAAAGGTAAAGAAAATAAAGTTGCTGATGCATTAAGTAGGAACGCAAGGATAAATTTTGCAACAGCAATCAGCACCTATGTTTCAGATTTAGATGAACAACTTAAAGAAGGAATATAACAAGATGAAATTTATCAGAAATTGCAAGCTAAAGCTAAAGAAAATCCAACAGAAAACTTAATTAAGGGTTACAGTTTAAATAAAAAAGAATTTTTGTTGTATAAAGATAGGATGTATGTACCTAGCGTACCTAAAGTTAACCTGTTAATTCTGGATGAAATTCATAAAACACCATATTCAGGTCATCCAGGTTATCAAAAGACTATAACCATGTTAAGAAAAGAGTATTTCTGGCCAAATATGAAAAATGAAGTAGCAGATTATATTGCTAGGTGTCTTGAATGTCAACAGGTAAAAACTGAACATCAACAGCCAGCTGGTTTTCTTTAGCCTTTACCCATCCCTAGCTGGAAATGGGAGATAATTAGTCTAGATTTTATTACTGGGCTGCCTAAAAAATCAAAATTAGAATGATTCTATCATGGTAATAGTTGATAAGTTAAGAAAAGCAGCTCACTATATACCTGTTAAAACTACTTACAAAGCTGCAAACATAGCTAATATTTTTCTAAAACAGATTTTTCGATTACATGGAATACCAAAAGTCACAATCTCAGATAGAGATCCTAAATTTACAGGAAACTTTTGGAAGTCTTTGTTTAAAGGGTTAAACACCACATTAAATTTTAGTACTTCTTTCCATCCTCAAACAGATGGAAAAACTGAAAGGGTAAATCGAGTATTAGAAGATCTATTAAGAATGTATGTGAAAGACCAGCCTGGTAAATGGGAGGACTATTTACATCTGGTAGAATTTGCTTATAATAATAATTGTCAGACATTATTCAGATTTATTCCTTTTGAAATTTATATGGGAGGAAATGTAATACTCCTATCTCTTGGAGTAATCCAGTAGATAGATTGGTATTAGGTCCAGAACTGTTAAAAGAAATGGAAGAAATTGTGAAACAAGTGCAGGGAAATCTGAAAGTGGCATAGGATCGGCAGAAAAGTCAAGCAGACTTAAAAAGAACTCCAAAGGAGTTTCAGGTAGGTGAACATGTGTTCATCAAGGTATGGCCCAAAAAGAGCTCTCTAATATTGGGGAGTTGTGCAAAACTGGCACCTCGTTACTGTGTCCCATTTGAAATTCTGTCTAGGATTGGACAAGTAGCTTATCAATTAGCATTACCACCTAACTAGTGTACATAATGTTTTTCACATTTTCGTTTTAAAGAAATATGTTCATGATGCTAATCATGTTGTTAACTGGAATGTTGTACAGGTGGAACCAGAAGGAGAATTTCTGGTGGAACCGGACTGTATCCTCAGGAGGAGGAAAATTACACTTCGGAACCGCACCATTGGACAGGTGAAGGTGCAATGGAAGCACCTTAGTCCAGAGGAAGCCACTTGGGAATTGGAAAGTAAAATGCGAGATGCATATCCAATTCTGTTCCAGGGGAATTCTGAGGATGAAGAATAAATAACATCGAGGACGATGTTATGTTCTAAGGGGGTGTGTATGTCACATGCCCCAATTTTGCAAAATAATATTATCTTATTTTGATTTTATTCCAAGACATTATGTTAAATTTAATGCTAAGTTGTAAATGATGACTCAACAAAGTCAAGGATATTGAATGTAATTCTGAATATTTTAATTTTAAATAAATAAAAAGTGGAGACAACAGCTTGGGAGAGCTGTTAAAAAGAGTGTTATTGGTCAAGTTGGTGGAGGAGACTAGGTGGAGAGCAAATAGACAAGTGGCAGCATCCTCAAACACTTCCAATGTTGCAGGTGGCAACCTCCCTACATTTGGGGTCATGATCCCCCAATAAAGTGGGATCAGAGCAGGTGGCTCAATTAATGACAACTAACCCAAAAAGACCTAGGCAATCTTAATAAAAAAACCCATTGAAGAGAGCTGAGGCTGCTTGTTCCAGGAGGAGAATCATTTAGGTGAATGTACTTCAAAGGATTTCATTGGGAAGGGAATTTGTGGAAGGTGTTTGAGGGGTAAACTGTAGGAAGTGATCTAGTACAACTTTTCAGCTGAAAGATCTTGCTGTTGAGTGCAGAGTTAGTACTGAGTCATTGGACTAGTATTTTGTTGCTTGCTCCACCAGTTCTTGGCCAAGGAGACTAGGAACAGGCTCGGGGGTCCTGAGAAGTCGCTGTTTGATCACTCTCCAGGAGTTGGTAGGGAGTAACAGCCTCCCAACGCTGTTGTCATCCAGCTTTAAACATGTTCTACAGTCTTTATTTACTGTGTTAAAAGTTTATATTTGAGAATGAATGAATAATGAATGATTTATATGTTATGTAGTGAAATGTTAAAGCTTTAAATCTTTTAGCTGTTTGAATGCTGAATCTGTATTTTGATGAAAAACAATCCTACCTGTGTTTTTCCCCATCTGGAATAAACCAGATCGTACTCTAGCACAGGTAGTGTGTTTAAAATGGATAAAGATATGATAGGAATCCAAAATGAATAGAGTTACTTATATTTTCAGAGTGTTGGAATCTTTTCTTTCATTAGATAGTTGCTTCCAGAAAGAATATTAATATGTTTAGTAGGGTTATTGTTAAAACTAGATTGTGTACTAAGAATACTAGAAAAAGAACAGGGTCATATTATTTTACTAATAGCAATGGGTTCAAGTATGTAAGTTATTCTTTTACACAGTACTTTCATTTACAAACTAAACATCTACACTGAAATAGAAGAAATAGAAATGTTAGTTAAATGCTTATTTATTTATGTTAAGTAAGGATGTAAATATGGTTCTGTTAGTTTATATCTTTTCCTAATAATAACAACTATTTTAACTTGCAACTATTTGAACTCCAAGTAAGGATTGGTAACCTAATTAAATTCCGAAGACAAAATAATTCAAGATAAGGAATATATTAATAAAGAACTTAATAACTCTCACAGTATTCTTTTCCTTAGAAATAAAATAAACTAAAATACATTAGTAACCTATGCTTAAAGAATTATTAACAAGGAATTGTTATTACACTCTTACAGACAAATCATATGTAGAGGAGTAATGACAGGTTTGAAAATCCTCTTCTCTTTTTATCAAGCTTACAAAAATAATCCTATTAAATAAACTAAACTATTATAGACTATTCTTAGCCTTTATTAATAAAGTATATGTGCAAATACGTACTTAATAAAATATAGTAAATTCGCAGATAATAATATTAACATAAACAATATCGTTTATAAATTAATAATTATTTAAACAAACTGAAAAAATCTTTTGACAGTAATTGAACTTAACAAAATAACAATACAAAAATCATTATCATAAAAGTTAAATAGGGTAAAAACCCTAGCTCATATTTCTGAGAAGAAATCAACCAGTATTCTTTATATGTAAATCCATTACAGTAGTAATCTAGGATAAACGATAAGATTAGTTCTTTTTAACCATAAAAAGAACAAATTAAATTCATTACACAGAGATAAAATACAATAATGAACAACATACATAAAATGTATACTTATAAAAAGAACCGTTCTCTTTTATTTTTACAAACAGGGTGTACCTGTGAAAGCGAAAGACAGGGTTAAAACCCTTATAATTATTACACTTACAAATGTCAATACATTGAAGTCATAAACCAAATTTATTGGATTATGTAACTATTAGATAACTAGGTTATTATAAATTATTTACAGTCCTTTAAGGACAAACAAAAAGATATTGGTATTTATTATAACTAGAATTTCCACAATACTTGTAAATACTAGTTAACAGTCAACTAAATGAGTATTAAAAATTGTTAAAAATTAAGTAGAATAATTTATTTGAAAATGAGGGTTTCCATAGGATAAACCCTAGCTCATAACTCCGAACAAAAATGAGCAAGAATTATAACTAAACTATGACTGTATGTATCAGTCGTAAAAACATTAATAATAAACTTTAAACAGAGTACAAAAACTTCATCTACAGTGGAGAAGGGTAAAAACCCTGATTACGTAGAGCTTAAGGTTAAACTTTTGATAAATCAAAACAAGCTTGAAGACAGAAATGTCTTTACAAGAGAACTATTAATTATAAATAAGCTGTAAATCCAAACATCAAAACTAATTACATTGCTCAGTTAAAATCGAGTCTACCCATCAACTAGCAAGGGTTTGAAACTGGGTAAATCAACAAATGACTTGTAAGAACAAACCACATAACTTATGGCGAGTCGAGGAAGGCTTCCCCAAACCCTGGGTTATTCCAAATGACCACCTGATACAAGTAGGGTGAAAACCCAACATATGGACCACATGGCTTACCCGCATTAAGCCACGAGCCATGACATTCAAAGAATGACTGCATACTTCCTCCACCGTGAATGCATTTAGTGGCGAACACCTGCAAGGAGTTTAAAAGACGAATATCAGAACTTAAATAACTTTAGATTCATTTTATGCTACTGTAACAACAAAAACACCTGCTGCAAATTAAATGAACACTAAAAAAAATATTTACCTGTCATTTGAAGCAACGAATAGTCTCGTGAATGTTCTGTCACCAACATGATTTACAAATTATAGACCCAACAACCTGCAATACTAAACCTCATGCAACGACGAGCCATGAGGACAATGAAAGGAAACTGGAGCAGACATCGAGCCATGGGGCAACGAAAGGAAGCTGGAGTAGACAGCAAGCCAAGGGCAATGTTAGTCTCTACAAAGCTTGCATAGTGAGAACTCACAGCCACTGAGAATGGATTTTAAACCAAATACCGGAGACAAAGGAAACACTAACCCAAGACTCGAGACAACTGGAGTAGAAGAGGACCGATGACCGCCATGAAAGCCAAGCAGAGCAGCCTCAAGGGCCAGCACGAACTGCGGAGGAGAAATGAAAAGGGTTAGGGTTACGGTGGTTCATATATCTTCCACGCTTGGTCAGGAGAAGACCACGTGGTCACGTAAATCAAACCATGCAGTGGATCATTTTTCTATAGTCTCCTGCATACATATTAACCAATTATTTAATCATTGAATCACGATGCATAAACTATATCATCAACCAAATAATTGCCTTGCAAATCGATTACACCGTGCATCATATCATATGCTAGTTTAATAATATAATATCAACGATATGATTACGTTGATATAGCAAGTAGTGACACCTTTAAACCTTGGTAAATGCCAAAATCGTTCATGCATAGAACTCATTTCATCATTAACCTTATGTTTATTATATTGTAACATCACAAACACGATTTGGATGGTGGCAATTCTTTTCTCTAAACATTGACCTTGTTTTGGATAGAGATAATATGTTATGGGAGAGCTCAAGCTAACCACCAAACAACTATAGTTTTCGTATGTAAAATATTATAGTTTATACATGGTTAATCTCTTGTAATAACGACTTTTCAAGTTGTAACAATTATAAGTGGCATAACGTAGTTTTTGTAGAATCATAAGCTCTTTTTAAAACATGTTTATGACCTTGAATTAATTATAGACTGAATGTCTATTAAACAAAATAGATTATGCACGATTAAAGACATATAGGAACTAATAAACCAAATGGTAACAGAACTATGAAGATGACAAAGTGTATTGTAAGAACACTCTTATGAAATTCTTATACATAGTTCAGAGCGACGAAACTTTGATGGATTTTGGTTGTGACTCAACTTGGTATTTACTAATGATTCACCATGTCTATTGGTTAGTAAAATGGTTATAGAATTATACAAAATAAATAGAAAGTCGGGTTCGAAAACATCAATCTCAGAAAGACTATTTGTAAATAGTAATTTTAATACAAGAGAAGTACTATAGAAATTTAGGAAATTGATTAGGAATGATCCTACTTGAGTCTAGAATTATTAGAACCACATGGTTCGGCATGAAGTTAATAAGTATAGGTAAACATTGATCTCATGTGAGAAAGAATTATGGTTTATTTTGTTGTTAGCAAAAATTCAAACTTTTATTGACAAGAAGGTTAAAGGTTGTAAGTTTTCTCGCAGAAGCGAAATTTTGAAACCGTTGTTACAAAGATAAATTAATATATTATTGTTAACATACTGAAAAAAAACCATTGTAACATTGCAAGTTATGCACACTAGAGTAGAAGTACTTTGTAACTGAGATTATAATTTTAGAGCCGCAAACATATCTTATTGTCGCTGCGTACTTCTGAACTTTATTACAAGAAAAACTGAAGGAAGCCAAATGGTTTTACCTCACGGAAGCTGTTTATAATTTAGCAGCTTAATTACTAAGCTTTATAATTGCAAATAAAACATTGCTGGACACTTTAAGAATTTTTAAAACGTACGCGTTCGATCATACTTGTAAACCTGTAAGAACCAGTAATCTTCTGCATTAGCACAATTGCTAAGTAAGCCCTGGATTCAAAAGTTAGATTCCACCTACTTGACATGAAGAGACTCATTAGTAAACTGAAATAAAGCAATACGCAAGTAAATCTTATTCTTGTTACAAATTGAACTATTGAGTTAACATAATTAAGATTTTGTAAAACTAATTACTTGACTGTTTCTTTTATTGCTAACCTTTAGCTATTAGTAGACCGCAACTTTTAGCATTTGTTGTTATCTCAAAATTTTAAATTTTTGTGAAAATTTGGGGTTTTGACACCGAAGCTCATTTTTCTTTGTTAAACAAGCTATCAAGATTATCCCAGGATTCTCCGGGAGTCCTCAATACTTCCATATGGAAGAGGAGATATCTGGAAATATAAGTACATAAGTACCCGAATGCTTCATCACAACGGTTTAGAAACTTGTTCCATTCAGCCAGCTGATGAGGCTCAGCCTCCCATCCATGTATGATCCTGTGGTATCCGTGCTTGCGCAAGGCCAACTGCATATCAATCCTCCAATCAAGGTAATTGGAAGTTGTGAGGATCCGTGGCTCAGGAGTTTGAGAACTCATAATTGCTCCTGTTGGAAGACTACAAATGCTTCTCTCAAACTACGTAGCACCTATAAATTTCACTACAAATAACAATAAAACATATGAACTGTTAGAATCATGCTTTTCCTCCAGACATCAACATGTTTTCAGGGTCCGTCACGCCCTCTCCGCTACTCTAAATGAATCCAGAGCTAGCAAATTTTCATAGGGGATTTCTGTGGAAACCCAATTGCTTCTGATGTTCGATAAGGAGAAACAAGCATGAGACCTACCTAAGAAGGCTCTAATACCATATTAGAATTTGAATGCCATATGATCTTTAAGCAGAGAGTTCTGATTATGTTGCAGCAATTGAATGGAGGATTGACATACAAACTAAGCAAAACAAACCACACAGGAAACAGACAAGTATTGCTCAGGAATTTACAGTATATTCATCATAATAATATCCGATGTACAATAGTTTACAAATAGGTAGAATTTGAATGCATGAGTAATGAATTCGGATTCTCCAAGTGGATAATACTGTATCTAATTGAATCTCTAACTCAAGGTCTCCCAATCAATATTGGAGTCCATCAAATTACCTCTCCGATGACCAATAACTCCAATAGACAGTAACAACTAGTTAAATTAGTGCAACTGAGTGTGGTAGGTGAACAAAAGTGCTCCTCCACATGCATGCATGCATTATCCATGCAAAGCATGCGCTAGCTAACTTATAGTGAGTCAACTGAAGGTAACTAAAGGCTAAATGTGGCTAACTAGTGCTAACTCCAACTAATTGAAGTAGGTTGGTACCGAGACTCCCAGTGGCTCCTAAAATGTAGGGATTGGTCTAGGAGGCACCCCCATTGATGGATGCACATGCAACAAGTGGCAGTTAACCTCTAGCATTGTCCCCTACACTTCAATGACTGGTACATGTGGCCCCATTGGGCCATGTGGACCCAATTGCACTAGTAGACTCTTTTAATTAATTTAAGGTTCCTAAGTTAGGCAATAATTAATCTAATAGACATTTGACTAAGGGAGGATTAATAATCCTAACAGAGTTGTAGAGGTTATAATGAAATAATGTTGAAGGCTCGGGAGCACTAAAATCAATTGAACACCAACTAATGTAGATCTTGAATTTACTATAGAAGCAAATGTAGGTTGGATCGACCTTATTCCACAAGAAATAAGATAGAGGCTATGTCAGGAAGAAGGCCCTACTAATTTAAAGGATCAAGGAGTAGTCCAAAAAAATATTTAGCTAGACATCATAAAAGACGACATGTATAGAAAGAGTTTAAAGGGGAGCTTAGGAAGATTATTCCACCCAATTTTGATAGTGAGCATAAAGAAGGAAGAATATGTTGAAGCTTTATTATTAGCGATGAGGAATTATCTCCAGTTATAAAGTTATTCCTCTAACATGGAAGTTAGAATTTCCATTTACAATTTGCAGGGCAAGGCTTCCATTTGGTGGGATCAAGTAGTCCAAGTAAAGCACATCAATGAAAAGAGGATCACATAGAAGCAATTCAGGAATTACTTTCAGCATAAGTATCTATCTAAACATTACTATGAGAAGAATATGGAAGAGTTCTTTGAACTCAAGTTTGGAAACATGACTATGGAAGAGTATGAAATGAAGTTTATGGAATTGATTAGGTATGTTGTGTTCCTTAAAGATTAGAAGGTAAATATACATATATTTTTGAGTGAATTACCTTCATTTTACAGAGACAAAGTTCAACATGATGAACCTAGTACTCTTGAAGAAGTAATTCAAAAGGAAAAATACATGTATGAGAAAAGAAAAGGAAATGTTGTTTTGTAGAAGCTTTGATAGATAAGAGGAGATACAAGCAAGATAAAAATAAAAAGGGGTTTAAACCACCATT
The DNA here is from genome assembly GCA_001517045.1 of Pseudotsuga menziesii. NCBI lineage: Eukaryota > Viridiplantae > Streptophyta > Pinopsida > Pinales > Pinaceae > Pseudotsuga > Pseudotsuga menziesii. Next base: position 10,219 of record LPNX010169232.1, read on the forward strand.
CTTTAGGAATCGACCAAACTCATATAATTAAAGCAATCCAACATAGGGTGGAGTTGGGATGGCCGAGTCATGTGAAAAATGGATAGGGCAGTAACTCAAGTGTTGGGGATGTGAAGGATAACACATGTATAAACACTATCCTCGCAAGGGAGACATAATGAAAACTATGAATGACATTCAAGAAGTAAGTATAATCAAGGATGTGATGAGAGAAATTACCAAAATATATTCAACCTTGGATAACAGAAAGGCAGAGCATCAATCCAATATTATTGAGGTTGAAGGTGATATTGTCAACCAACCTATTTCCATTAATTGATTCAGGGGAAATTTATAGTTATATTACCCCTAATATGGTTAAAATATTTTCATTTAAATAAAACTAAGCATGATAAATCATGGTTGGTTCAGTTTCCTACAAAACGAAAAGAAAAATCAATGAGATAGTAAAGGGTTGTCCATTGAATGTGAATGGATTCCATACTTTTGCATATTTGAGCATAATTCCTCTTGATCCCTATGATGTTCTTATTGGGATGGATTGACTAGCTAGATGCACATCATGTTATTTTGGATTTCCATAAAAATATTCTCACTTGTCTTGATGAAGAAGGAGAGAAGAAGGCAGTGAAAGACATTTCAAGGCCTATTTCCATAAGGGAAATCCCAAATGTATAGTTGAAAAGATGTTTTAGGAAAGGGTGACAATTGTATGTAGATCATGTGGAAGAGATAGAAAAATGTAAGAAGCCAATCTTGAAATACTTTGTAGTACTACAGGAGTTCATATACGTGTTTGAGGAAATAGTAGGTTTGCCACTTAAAAGAGACATTGATCTCTCTATTGGCTTGGTACATAGAGTTATCCCAGTTTCCAAAGTTCCTTACAAAATGAGTATACCTGAGTTGAAGGAATTAAGGATGCAATTGGCCTGTGTTATTGAAGAAGGGATACATATTCCTAAGTGTGCCTCCTTGGGGAGCACAGATACTTATAGTAAAGAAGAAGATTGGAACGTTGAGATTATGTATTAACTTCAAGAAATTGAATAAGTTCATTTTGAGGAATAAGTATCCTCTACCCATGATTGATGATTTGTTTGATTGGTTAAAAGGAGCAAGTATTTTCTAAAAAAAATATTTCAAAACAAATTATCACCGGGTGAAGATAAAGGATGAAGACATTAGAAAAACATCATTAAGAACTATATATGGTCATCATGAGTTTGTAGTGGTACCATTTGGGTTGACATATGCACCAATTGCCTTTATGTGCTTGTTGAATGGAATATCTAGATAGTATTTGGATAAGTTTGTAATTGTATTCTTAGATAACATTCTTATTTATTCAAAATTAGAGGAAGATCATACAAAGAACTTGAGATTAGTACTATAGGTGATAAGAGAGAATCAACTTTATGCTAAGTTGAGTAGGTGTTTGTTTTTATCAGAAGTATATTCAATATTTGGGAGACATGATATATAAGGAAGGGATATTAGTAGATCCATAGAATATTGAAGATATCATGGGATGGAATACACCCATAAATGTATCATAGGTAAGATCATTCATGGGATTAGCTAGATATTATAGAATATTTCTATATGGTTTCTCAAAAGTGGCACATCCAGTAACCTCATTATATAAGAAAGGGGTTATATTTGAACAGAATCCACATTGTGAAATTTTTTTCAAGCATTCAAAGAGATTTCTCACCAGTACACTAATTCTTAGGATTGCTGATCCAAATGAATATTTTGTGGCATGCAGAGATGCTTGCAAAGAAGGAATTGATGGAGTACTCATGCAAAATGGGGATGTGGTCTGTTATGAGTCTAGGAAGCTGAAGGAACATGAGAAAAAATATATCACACATGATTTAGAGTTGGTTGCTATAGTGCATGCTTAAATATGTGAAGAAATTATCTCATGGGTGGAAAATTTGAATTAAGGACATATCAAAATGGTATTAAGTTCTTGTTTGAAAAGAAGATCTTGAATGTGAGGGAGACAAGATGCCTGGAATTTCTTTGTGAGTTTGATTTTGATATAAAAAATATAAAAGAGAAAGAGAACAAGGTTGTAGATGCACTCAACATGAGATTACATGCAATGCATGCTACAACCATTAATATATGTAAATAATATTTAAGAACCATAATTCTTGAGGTTGTCACATCAGATGAATATTACCTTCAAGTAAAAGAAGGAATGTGGTAGGAAAATATACAATAGAAGTACGAAGGTTATAGTTTGGAAGATGATGGACTTATTACGAATAAAAATAGAGTTTATGTTACTAATTATATTGAATTAAGGAAACTAGTAATGAATGAGATGAATAAGGTTCCATATGCAGGACACATTGGATACAAAAAGACAATTATAGTAATGATAATTCAACACTTTTGGGCGGGAATAAATAAATAAATGATGAGTATATAGGCAGGTGCATGGAATTCCATAACATAAAAGTGGAGCACATACATCCAACAAGTTTGCTACATTTATTACTAATAACAGAGTGGAAATGGGATGTGGTGACCATTAATTTCATGACTAAGTCACCCAAGATAGGGAAGCAACACGATTTCATCATGGTAGTGGTGGAAAATTCAACTAACGTTGCTAATTTTATTCCAACCAAGTCAATGCATAAGTCAACTAACATTGCAAATATTTATATGAAGGATATCATTGTGTTGCATGGGATACCAAAGGCCATTGTCTCAATCATAGATCCAAACTTTACTTCAAACTTTTGGAAAGGGTTATTCAAATAATTTGAAACACATCTAAATTTGGGTACAACATATCATCCACACAAATATGGGTAGACTAAGAGAGTTAACTAAGTTATTGAAGACATTATAAGAATGTATGATATGGATCAACCATATAAATGGGAACATTATTTATACTTTGTGGAGTTTGCATACAATAATGGGTATCATGCTTCTTTGAAGACGAGTCCATTTGAAGCCGTGTATGGAAGAAAGTGCAACACTCCAATCAATCGAGACAATCCAGTAGACATAATAATAAGTGGGCCATAATTTCCTAAGGAGATGGAAGGGTAGAATGTAAATATCACATAAAATATAAAGACGATACAAGAAAAACATAAAATTTATGCTGACAAGGGCATAGTAGTAAGAGAATTCAAAGTTGGTGAACACTGTATATTTGAAAATCAGGTTGAAGAAGAGTTCATTAAAACTCAAAATTTATCTTAAGATAGGACCCAAGTATTGTAGGCCATTTGAAATATTAGCTAGGATAGGGTTTGTTGCATATGATATTGCATTTCCTGCCTACATTAAAGTGCATAATGTATTTCATGTCTCATTATTGAAAAAGTATATACCCAATCCTAACCACATTATTAATTGGGTTGTGATTTAGATGGAACTGAAAGAATATATTTTGATGCTGCTAATGCACATCCTCGATAAGAAGATTGTGTGCTTAAAAATAGAGCCATAGGGAAATCAAACGTCTAATGGATGCATTATGACCATGAAGAAGTGACATGGGAATTAGAAGATTTTGAAATATTATTTTTAAAGATTTTGTTGTAAAATTTTGTACATGTACATAATGTTGATATGTATTGAGGACGGTGCATAAATTAAGAGGGAGGAATCGAAAAACCCATTTGTAACCCCAATATTTGAATATATATGTAAGAAACAAAGGCTAGATTCCATACTTATATGGTCTAGGTGACCATGGATATTGTAAATGTTGTATATACTTTTTAATATAAAAATACATGACAGTTGCAAGTGGATAAGGATGAAGAAGAGATGGGGGATATTATTCGACAAGTAGAAAAAGTGATAGGGGCTATGGGGTGATTACCATAGCTAATGTCATTAACCTTTATTATCCTTTAAGCCAAAGTTCCTTAACCTTATTTTGAGGATCAATTTAATTAATTAACATAAGTGAGATTAAAAAGGGGGAAAGTGGTCACTACTGAGAATCCAATTGTCAAGCCATGACCATCCATATATATTATTAGAAAACTCATCCAATCACATTTCATCTAGAATTATATCCACTCCATCATGCCAACTAGATTTTGACTAGAAAACGAGAGAAGAATATTGTGTTTCATACTTCCTCACATGAAGTACCTTAATAAATTGGTTCAAATGGGATTGGTTCCCATGTGAGAGAGAATTAGCTTATAACTGGACTTCCTGGGACTCTAACATAAATACTTTTTGATTGACCTATATTGGAGCATTGGAAGGGGATGGGGACAACCCGAGGGATGCAGAGTAGAGAAGCGGGTACCATCACTTCTGTTATGTAGCCTAAGGGGGAATGAGTGCAAGGGTGGGGAAAAATATGAAGGGGGGTTTAAAAACCTTTGGGTAATATGAGTGTGATTGAGTGGAAGAATTAAGAATTCACCCCTTGTGTATTGATATCCCCATATTAGGGGTGGCATCTGTCAAATAAACACAAGGCTTGACATAACACCTACAGTTGGGAGGAATGTCCTACACTTGCAACTGATTGGAGGGAATTTAAAATAAAAGTGTCTAAATGTTGTATGAATGGATGCCATGGATTTTATTTCTATTATGTGTATGTTTCAATTATTGTTATAATTTTTTTGTGCATGAATTATTGAGCATAGTTTGAAAGCATTCATAGTAGGAATAATCCGATAAGAGAGAATGGATATTTTGTATAATTGATTGTTATATAAATATATTACTTATATTGTTAAAACTAGTATTTTAGCAAGTCAATGGGAATAAAATTTGAATTTGGTATCAAGGGCATAATTTGTATGTGGATTTGGGTACCCAATGGTCTCTGCCTTGTAAAGAGGCTTCCAGGTATATTACACTGCATGCTTAGTCATTTTTAACATTCCAATTGGATTTCTTTGATGAAATAGTGGGGGTAGTTTCCTTTCCCAAGGTAATTTGGTAAAATCCTTTACTTCACAACAAATCCCCCATCTAGAATTTCCATGAAAAGTAGTTTGAACTTGTAAGCATTAGATAATTGGGACTAACCATATTACAATATGCATGTAATATGGTTTCAAAATAATAATTTTATGGTCTAGATAGAAATCTCTAAAAAATAAGAAGTTGAAAAAAATAGCATTGAAAATAGACTCAAGATGTCAAAGTTATAACCTTTCGAAGAAAATCATAAGTGGTAACCAAAGTGCCATGTGGTAGATAGAGGTTGGTACACATGGTGATGGGTGTAAAATGAGGTTGTTGAGTAAAAAAATACCCCTTCCTTCTCTAACTTTACTTATAAGCTCTTTTAAAAATAATTTACTTTTATAATGTAAGCAATCAACTTTTATAAAATATGTGAGAATCTCTTTTACAATAAAAGTTACTTTATATTTTGAAGGTGCATGTAAAAATCAACTTAACTGAAGAGAAATAAGTAACCATATGAGTGATTGAATTTTATAATTTAAGTGAAACTTGCTTTACAATAAAGCAATGTTATAATGAAAATAAAAGACTTGAACCCTGAACTGTATTTAAAAAAGTAACTTTCAACAAGTGAGTTAATGAAAATTCTAATAAATGTTAATAAGGAGAAGAGTTTTGTTTTTACTCTTTTATTGGAAGTGAGTGCTTACCCCCAAAACCCTTATTTTTTCTTGGAAAAAATTCAACATAGCAGCACACAATAAACAAGCAAAATTTTGAGTCCAAGGGTTTGAGAATGTAACTACGTTGTATTTAAAAGGAAGATTAGAGAGGCAGGGTAGGGTGATTTCATGGAAAGAAACAAAATTAGATCAGTTTGAAATTGTAACAAGGCATTGAGAATAAACAATTTATGAGTACAAGAGTTTGGGAATGCTACTAGGTTTTATTCAAAGGTAGATTAGACAAGTAAGGTAGGATGATTTCATAGCACGAAACCATGGAGGAAAAACCCTATAAAAAATACATATGCTTTAAACCTAAAAAAAGAGATATATTCCATCCATACTTATTGAAACTACAATTAAATGGATGCCACAAGCACCATATTTATTAAAACCACAATTAAATGAACACCACAACCATACATGATGCATTCAAAATTTTATTTTCAATCTTTGTTTCTTCTCACAAATTAATGATGAACCAATACTAAAATTCTAAGTATGTAAATATGCTCGAATAAGAAAGTTTGGGCATCATGATGTTTCTCTTTTTCCAAATGTGAACACTTTAATTTCGGCATATACTTTGCTACTAAAACTTGTATTTTTTTAAGGGAACAACTTGCATGCAATTTAGAAACAAATTATAGTATTTAGAGTAGGAATGATTTAATGTACATTGGACATATATTGGGTGGTCGGGAGGAATGAGTTTTACCCTTCCCACCCAAGTCAAATCCTTGTAAGTGACATGTTTGAGCCCTTAATGGGCATATTTGATGCTCTTGTTGAGCCACCTCCACAACGGTAATATCCGGTCTTCCCACATTCCTTGCATAATATTGGGGGTTTTTCCATGGATGTATCAAGCATTGATCTATAGTGCAATGAACCACATGAAAAAAATAGTAGGCAAGCTTTTCTTCACAAGAGAAATGATATGTAAGACTTGAGCGAGGATCTCCTTTCCATTTTTGTCAAACTTCTAATTTTTTTTCCACTTGAAGAAATCCAAAGCCATCTACAATACTACAAAAAACCCCCAAAAGAATGTTGTATGTATGAATAAATGAAATTTAATTCAAATATGCATTTTTTTACTATTTTATTCAATCAACACCATATATTTTAGCATTTAGCATTAATTTACTAAAAAAAATAATACAATTTTTTCAAATAGGCTTATCATTCTTCAACAAATTCTATATTAAAATTTCAAATTATGCCAAAGTGTCCACTCAAAAAGCATCCATCTTTCTATACTTTTACATAGTGATGAATTCTTAACACAAAAACGAAGGCTTATAGGCAAGCCAAAAGTCCATAAACATAGTTTCATATTTATGCTTAGGGCAAACAATCTCTACCCACATATAATTTTATGGATCTCAATAAAATAAATATGTTGTTGAGTTTTCAAATCCTGCTAGCATAGTTGGTTTCAATGACCCTCATTCTGCATGAACATTTGAGTTCAAACCCCACAAGGTAGTAATGAGGAGAAACTTAAAATCCATCCATGTTAAGGGTTGGGGTGGCATAGACCAAATGTGATCCCTTTGTGATTTTGATGACAAAAATACATTGTTGAGTTATAAAATGACTTTGAAAAGAATAAATATCGTTGAACATTTTCATAAATATCTCATATAGAAATTATTACAAGAAAACGATTACAAAAGAGAGAATTTATATTTATTTAATGTGAATTAAACAAAAGAGATAATTTCTATTTATTTAATATGAATTAAGGAAATTACATCAAACTTGACATTCTTTAGAAAATATCTTATCCATATTTACAACCTCAGAAACAATTTGGCTTATGGCTAGAGGTTTGAAGAGATCCCACCCAAAATTATTGATATGGGAAATGCTATAGAAAGATAAATAGAGGCTATGTGTATGGAAGAGAGAGTACATACTTAGAGACTACATCAAATATATCAATAAACTATAATCATTTATAAAACAACTAAAATTATGTAATGATATCATGGCTGTAAGTTCATCTATTTGCAGTCAATGGTTGAGAAACCTACCATGGAAAAAATATGACACCCAATATAGTTTTTCCCACATCTAATTGACCCAATATCTAGCTTGCGTATGCTTGAAGTTATAGGCAATGTGATAACCATGGATTTTATGGCCTATGAAATTGGTTACTATACCTAAAAGGAAACAATGACCATGGTCTTTATTGCAGGGGAATGGCATGAGTTCTCTCTCAAACTAAGTACATGAAAAATCAAATAAGAATGTTGAATGGTAGTTTTAAAAGGGTATGGGAGTCCTAGATCAATCCTTATTATCAATATGGCACCGACAACCAAAATAAAACATTGCGAGCTAGTTTTTGATGAAGTGAGTAGAAAATTAGATGAATGGGGTAAGATTAATTTGTTGGAGCTTATGTGGTTGTTTCACTAGTTATTCCCATATGTAATCCTAATGAGAATCACGAGTTAAACCTTTGTCACATCAACCAACTCAAGGTGCATGTGGGTTGCTCAAAATATCCTATATATTAAATATTTGGAAACAATTTGAGGTTTCCTAAATATATTATGAGAACAGTGAATGAAAAGGTAGATAAGCAGTGGGTGATATCAAAAGATAAATATTTATGTGCATATTCTTAACAATAAAACCAAGCTTATAACTTCATGTCTACTATATCACTATAATAAAACATGCAACTAGTTCCTAATTTAGTGTCCTTTTTTAGTGTAATTTTTTCCCATTGTGTTGGAAAGCCCAACACTGAACCTAGTGTTTCCTAGCATTCTATTAATGCAACCTTTTTAGTGCCTAGTTTAGCACCATAAATAGTTCCCTCTTTATTGCTTGGAATAGTTCTAGGAATAATGACAAGAATAACATCATCATTTATGCCAAGGATTGCATCTTGTTTAGTGCCTAGTAGAAGTCATTTTCACTAGTTTTAATGCTTGATTTAACACCACATGTCACATCGATGTTAGTTCCCATTTTTGCATCCATGGTTACTTTTAATTTAGAAACCTATTTGGCTTCCACATTATCACCATGTTTGGATTCCACGTTAGCTCCATGTTTGGCATCCACTTCAACACTAGGTTTTGCATTCACATTAGCACCCGGGTTTGCACCCATGTTTGCATCCACATGAGTGCCATATCTAGATTCTACTAGTACATGTGAAATTTTTTCCCATGGCAAATTGTTGCTACAACAACAATTTTTTGTCACTCTAGCAACGAATAGAAGACCAAGTTTTCGTCGCATAATTATCATTGCATTAGCTACAATTTGAATATTCCATCGGTATAGTGACAAAACATCGATGCCACATGGTGATTGCGGCCTATGCTTAAAAAACCTATGGGTGTCTCTATATCGAAGTTTACATGTCGCTATAGCAATGTCTAGGAGGTGCTATAGTGACGGAATATTGCAACAAATTCATGCGCCTAAGTCATAATGAGTCACTAGAACAACGTCGTGGAGTCACTATAGCGTTAGAGGATTGTGGCAAATTTACGCACCTAAGTCATAATGTGTCACTAGAGAAACATCTAAGAGTTGCTATAGCGATGGATGTTTGTGGCATATTTATGCACCTAAGTCATAATGCGTCGCTAGAGCCACGTCTTGTTGTCGCTATAGCGCCGCACATTTTTTGAAATAGCAGCGACAATGCATCGCTATAGGCACAAAAATAACAACGTTAAGGCATCTATATAGTGACGATAGTTCGTGGCAATTTAGAAGTGACTAAGCACTGGTGTGTCTCTATAGTGACTTCATTGTGTTGCTATATCAACACTAGTACGTTGCTATAGCGACGTTTACTATGTATGTTTAAAAAAAATAGAATTCGTAGCAAAGATTTTATTTCAAATATAGGCATACCTCTAGGCACTTACAATGATGTTGGTAGGCAATGAGTAATAGAGACTAAATGTCCTACCTCATACAACTTAACAAGTGCAATATTTCAGCTCTATGTTATGCTACCTTGGAATATGATTTTTGAACCATTCCCAGCCTAGAAGAAATTCCATTATCATGCTCGACAGTCTTGACATACCTTGATTGTGATGGAATCAGAAACAATGATTGTGTTCTAATTGTGTAGTACAAACTATATTTTATTGTTTATCATAGCTATTAATAAATCCTAGAAAAACTACTGAGAGCATGCATTATGTTATTGATACAGTATTGTGATACAATTCTACAAGTCAGGTGACTATCTACAATTCTTACACATTCAATATACAAGATTACTAAAACCATTAACTGGAGGACTAAGAGCATCTTGATATAGAAAACAATGTTAATTCTTATAAACCTGTTGATCTAACAACATACCCATAAAATACTAGTCATTCAATGCCAAGAATAAGGCCCATTTGTCTAAAATAAAACAAGCATTCCTTCACAGTCACTCATCAAGAAATGTCACAACGGAAGATCTTGATAGAAAATATAAATCTATTAAAATTACCATCAAAGATAAACTCAAAATGTGAGCATAGACAAATAACATAGAATACTAAGATTATCATAAAGACAAGTAAGATGTTTTTGCATAAAAGAGCTTGTGTTTAAATTGATTTAAAAAAATGGTTATAGATCAGATAAAAGATTGATATAAACAATTACCCTTAATCATGTTGATATAGAGATTATTCTCATGCAATGACAAAAAACAAGACAAGTAACTATACATGTAAAAATCAATAATACCGTTGTCAATAATTGCAAACACCTTAACTTGTAAATTTTCATTTTATGGATTCTTCAAATGCTGAGTCCTATGAAATGTCAACTCACAAAGCTGCAAAAGGATTCAAAGTCACTAAAGTTAGTATTGGTGTCATTTATATGCATACAATTGAGTAATATAAGATATAGAAGGTAAACAACCAAAATATCCACCATAAAAATTTTAAAGTTATCTTCACTGAAAACAAGTGACCAGCGAGAGAGAAAAATACGTACACTAAATATAGGTCCATCCATAAATAGAAAAAGATAATTACTGAAACACTCTACTTATGCATTAGTTACTGATCTCTTCTTCTTTTTTCTTATGCACTATAGTTGTACCAACTAGTGTAGAACATTATCTTCTCTCAATTAAGACGCCAAGTGAGTATACGATAGATGATATATACCATACTTTTCTTTTGAGTAATGTGTGTGATTTTTCTTTCAAAAATTAAAACAACAATACGAATTTTGTAAATAAACATATACATGTTCATTGTTTGGATATTCAGGATGCAAAATAGTAAAATACTTGGAACTTAGATTTAAAACATTTCTATCCTATTTGACTAGAATTAGACCACAAACACAATTACACATTATAACATGATGTAGTTATGGAAAGGTCAATAAGAGTGGCTTCCTGATGGAGGGAAATATGTCCCTTGAGATCAACTTGCTCAAATCTAATAAAATTTTTAATGTCTTAATCGTTAACATATATTAACATTTATTAGGATGACCCATCACTATGATGTTTGTTTGAATATCCACATGAACTTAAGAGCTAGCTGGAAAATATGCTACATATCATACAGTTGAGTTATCCAGAATATTGGAAGTCAATGCTACTATTCACTCATACATCATAAAATGATCCAAAATTACTTACCTCAAGCAAAATCCACCATCAAGATAGTGCCCCATCCTAGTCCTATACCAGGAGCAGGAACTTCTTTGTCTTTCACTTCATTGGACTGCATAAGTCGCCATTCGAAAGACACAAAATCCATAAAAATGCTTAATGCATACATTTCAACTCATTTTGAGGAAAGCTGTAAACTCTAAGGTAGATTCAGCTCATTTGTATTTTATAATTATTTTTCTTAAATATTCAAACTCAAAGTTGAAGCGATAAAACAACCATGTCAAACATAGAAAAACCATACCTCAATATCCTTCATGTCCAGCATGTCCCATAAACAATGAGTTACAATAACCATTAAAGTATTTAAAAAAATAACACTATTAACATTAATGATCTATATCAAGTCTAAGTTGTTAATGAAAGACAACAATATATAACATTAGCATGATATATTAGATATGAACCAATTATAAACTCAACATATAATATCTCAACATAAGATGTTAGGGCAGATCTCCCTTATCCTAAAAAAAAATACTTCTAAACAGACATCAACCTCTTAGCGTTAGGTTACTTGCATGAGACTCAACTAGACCAACATACCTGTGAAAGGAGAGAACCCGAAACTGGAAAAGAATGTAAAATAGATCATCCAACCCTCACAAATAAAAAACAATAGTAGAGCAACATTACAACCAACTCACAATAAAAGATGACAACAAAGTACTCCAAAAAAAGTCATATAAGGTAGCGATATGGTGGATGGAACCTAATGAGGGATCCTAAGGTGAATGCAAGGGTGCAAGAATGCATAAAGCAGCTTTTGTGGACAGGTCTTACAAAGTACAAAACAAGTATTCAAAACAATTTTTGGCTCATCCTCCCAGCTAATGTAAAGAATGCCCGCATATGGAAGGAAAATGCACGAAAGGTTGAAAATTTCCCTGTGGGAATGTTTAACTAGCTACGGGCATTTTATCTTAGTCTTGCATGCATAATGCAATACTTGCGGGCAAGCTTCAGAAAAATGCACGCAAGCAGAAGAAAAATTCCAGCATGAGTGAAGGAGATGTCATTAAAATGAACGCAAGGTCCCCAATATGCCCACAAATTGAGGAGACAAATGCCGACCAGGCCTCAATAATATCCTCAAGCCTCAAATATGACCGCACTTGAGAGTAAAAATTCCTGCAGCTAGTTAAAAATTCCCACAGGAAAATAGATAAATAAAAATGCCCATAGCGAAATAAAGTAAAAATGCCCGCAACCTGCAAAAATTCCTGCAACTAGTTAAATATGCCCACATTAAAGTTGCAGAATACACTTACATCAATTCTCCAAATTGGATAAGCAGTTGATTTGGAAAAATGTCCACAACTTGTTTAGAAATGCCCTACAACTAGTTTGAAAATGCTTATTGGACTGATAAAATTCCCACAATACCTTATAAAATTCCCACAGGCATCAAACATATCCACGCAGGTACAGAAAAATGCCCGGAAATATGCACAAAAATATTGAAAATGCCAGCAGGAAACCATAGCAATAGATGAAGTAAAATGCATAAATAAATTAGCTACAATATGCTTACAGAAATTAGATGAAGTGAAATGCAGAAATAAATATCTTGAGATGAACATGCCAACAAGGTTTCAAGGGGACCAATTAGTCTACATATTGATAGGGGGATCAATATAGTTAGATAAAGAAAAGAAAATAAAGTGAAGCAAAATTGTGATGTTGTCATTGATGCATGCTTACCTTTTATGAATTTACTAGATGACTGTTGATACATTCATTATGCGGGCATATCCTTAGATGTTACGGGCATTTCAATGATAAAGTTAAACACTTGAAAGGTACAACTAAATTAAAGTTGTTATGGGAATCCCGAGCTTATAAATATATTCTTCAACTATATTGTATGACCACTTGGATGGAGATGACAGGTACAACAATAAAGGAAACATGACGTTGATGACATATGATGATGACATTGCAAAAATGAATATAAAGGTTGATCAAAAAGGATTATGACATGGCAAAAAGGACAAGACAGTTTGGACATCAAGTCAACGTGAGGGTAGGTTACCCAACCTTCTCAACTGTATGTGGTCATACGTCTCATGTGTCTCATGCAAAGAGTGTAAGCTCATAATCATCATCATTGGATAAGGAAGCTCATGTGGTCATCTCATCTTCCTAATAACATAATCATTTAAATGCTACTATTGGACAATATTGAAGGGGGGTGGGTGGTGAATCAGGATTGTTACCTTTTTCACAATTTTAACCACTTTTAAAATAATAAATAACAAACAAAATCAATAAGATACATAGAACAAAAATCTATCGTGGAAGCCCAATTGGTAAAATCAACAAACACTTTCTATAACTGCAAAATTACATTTTCAATTGTTTTTAATAATTTAAAAAATATCTTATATCTTATACTTTTGTCAATACAAAGTAACCAACCCATATCAAAAAAGTATCATATAGCCTATCATCAAAGGGTGTACAATAGTAAGCCTCAATCCAGCACCAAAAAGAAAATCTAGACAGTCCAAAGAAGCACATAAAGAGCCCTGAAGACTTATTGAAGGAAGTACCTAGGGGGTAAAGTGAAAACCCCCTTGAACTAAGGAATTTATATGCCATGAAAATAACTCATCAAAAGGAGCATTCAATAGAGCATAGTCAAAGGATAAAAACAATGCAAATCTTTACTAGGAAAGATGAGTAAGCCACAACAAGTATGTTGAATAACATAACTTAAAAGAGCAAGATGGTATCGCTCCCAATAGACTCTCCATCCAACATCTCAATATAGGATAGTTTTCCTATATTAAGAGAAAGTGATTCCTTGGATAAAACATCAACATTCATACCGTGCTCCCTGTAAATGTGTTGGAACTCTTCTTGATAGTGGATGTATCCCCAGGCACAGAAAATAAATCCCTCCCATACTCATAGCTCCCCCCAAAAAAAAGAAACCTCCCAAAAAGAAATAATAAACATTAAAGTAATAATAAACATCAAAATATTAATAAACGTTAATAATAATAAACATAAATAATAAACATTAAAAAGAGAAAAAAAATCCAAAACTTCTAGAGCTTGATCCTGAAATAAAATTAATCTTATCAGAGTACAGACCAATACACTGTCGCTTCTGCTCAAAGAACAAGTAGTTTCAAGCTTTTCCCTAGATCAATATACTACCTCTCACTTAGGCTTTACAAGCCTCCAAGCTATCCAAGCCTCTCGAGTTATTCTAAGTTTCTATGAGCTATCCCAAAATCTATGGAGCTACTTCTAGCTATGTTTACAATTTATTTCTACTGTGTTTAAATACAAAAAATAAAGTCTGTTTTATATCCATGGTAATAGGATCGAAACTTATGAATCAGTTAATCGACTCATTAACTAACTCCTAATATTATTCAACCACCTCTATCTATCAAAACAAACCCTATCTATTACGTTGGAAAGGATCGAGAGTCCTTCTCCACTTATTCAATCATCTATTTAAAAAAAAAAAAAATTACAAGATACCCAACTCTCTTCTAGAAGATTCCACTAAAATTCGTGAAGTCATAAGTGACTTCATCATTTGAGCCTATTCTCTTGCATCATGTAGCCATGAATCCTTGCTACAGGTCTACTGATATGACTAAGGTTAATTACTAGAAACTGCCTGAAAGTATTTCTTAGGTGTTTCCCTTCAATGTTGTTATGAATTAACTATCTAGGGTTCTTTGGATTTCACCAATAATGGGATTGTTGCTTATATTTCAGCATTGTTGTAGGATACCATAAGAGGGTGATTATTTCAAAGAATTACCTTATAGGGCATCTCCCCATGCCACAAAAGTGACCAAAACAAATCCTAAACAATTCTACTCTCTCATCACTTGCTTCGATGCACTTATAACTTCCATATTTAGCGAGTTTGTACCCTAGTGCCTAAACTATCACCAAGGAACATTAGGGAAATGTCTCATGGTGGAGGTAGACTATGCGTTAGGTATATTGGAACATAGAATCAAAAGAAACCTATAGAAGATTTCTGGGCATAAAAGAAATCTCTAGCAACATTCTAGGCATTAATTTCTCAAATCTCATTATCCCTATGTGTGTGAAATAGCAGCAAGAAGTTTGATCCCTCAAGTCTGGGAAAACCTGGGTGTGAAAGAAACCTTAATTCTCCATGATTGTGTATCTAATCAGCAAGGAAGAACATCATTTTTAAATCTGGGTTAATTTCAGCAGTGATAGGCCTAATTGATAACTTTGGGTTGAATTTGAGGATTGGTTTCCAATTCTGAGCACCCATGCAGCAGTGTGTGAAAGTTTTGGGCACATTGGGAGCATTTTTGAGCAGCAACAAACATTAAAACACCTTGAATCAACAATAAAATAGAGGCATATCCAAATCTAGGAAACTAAGGCAGCTTATGGTAACTTCTTGTACATTTAAAAGCAGCCATAAATCCATAGATCAAAGACAACATGTGTTTAAATATGCATTGCTTAGCCTTAAATTTTTTTCACAAAAAAAAAGAATTTCCTTCAGCTAAGACTGTAATTACTTATTATAGTCTTCTGGTTAATAAAACATTCTATTATCCAAACTTTCAAAACACTTTTACTAGAAAAAGACAATAGAGTTTCCAAATATTAAGATCTCCAGCCTTGATTACTAATTTCAAAATGGTTTAGGAAATTTGAGTTCTCTTAATATATGGAAGAAAGAGATAGTATGAAATATGTTCATAATATTCTTAAAACAACTTGGACTACAGTGAGAGTTTTCACTCCAAGAAAATTTTAAAAATATTTTTGTGTGGTTTCCCTGCCTTCTGGTTTGTGGAGCCTGGACTTCTTCCAACTCCTCTCCTTGGAGCATTCACGGAGCATTCCAGTCCTCTGATTGATTGCTGGCTCTTTGCAAGAGTGTTAGTCGTGGCTTTTTTCAGTTTACTTCTTCTTGATCTCTTAAGGCTGTGAAGAATTTAGATCTATTCGAATCCTCTGCAGAGAGTTTTCTCTGACCCAAAAAGAAACTTGAGCTAATTCTAGGTCTGGGAGGTGTTTAAATCTGATCCTGGTGCTTCAGAGGAGTTGGACGAGCCTTTTCTTGGGTGTTTGCAGTGATTGCTTCTCCTCAACGTTGGTGAATTTGGAATTCTGAGTTTTATTTTGGTGGATTGTTTTGAGGTCATGGCGGATGAGGGTGGTTCCTCCCCTATCCCTGGCCTCAATGCCTTGAGGAAATTGGCAGCTACAGGAAGCAAGAGGAAACTCACCCAAACTCAGCAAACATTTGTAAATAAGCTTGAAAATATTCCTTCGGTATCTCTCCCGGTGGAAACTTGTCAATCAACTTTAAATATTGTTGACCGAGGCCTCATTGGCCAGTTCACAGGGCTTTGACCTTCCCCTAAGAAAATCACAAGGTGGGTTCAATGGAATTGGAAACCTCTCATCTCAGAAGGTATCTACAACAATTTGATAGGTAAGGGATATTATCTTTTTCTCTTTGAAAATTTTGCTGATAGAGATTTGATTTTCCGAAACGGGCCATACTTCATGGGTCCCTAGGGACTCTAGTTGAACAAATGGTCTCCTAACTTTGATCCGAACCAAGATGTTCCATCAGTGGTCCTTGTCTGGGTTAGGTTGCAGCAGCTTCCTCTCCATTGTTGGAATCCGAGTGCCCTAGAAGCTATTGGAAACACCTTGGGGAAATATATTGATAGGTCTGACCGACGAGATCAATATACCTGTGCCAGAATTTGTGTTGAGGTGGAATTGGAGGTAGGATTACCTGAAGCTATTAATTTGACAATAACAGATTGGACCTATGTTCAAGAGCTAGACTATAAACAATTTCCCTTTAAGTGCAGATTTTGTCATGGGCATGGACACTTTGCCAGATCCTGCAAGAAAAAAGTTGAAGAATAAATTGTTAAAGAAAATGGAGATCAATGGACTCAAGTTCAAAAATCTAGCTCAGCAAATCAAGGAAATAAATAAAATAGACAAAAAGGAGAAATGGGAACAAGCAACAACCCATCTGGACAAAGGGAACATGGAGCAGTTTTGAAAGAGCCAATGACACAAAACACTTTTGAAGTATTGAGCATTCCAGAAGAACAATCAAATTCAACACTTGAAGAGGGAGAAGTACCCCAAACTCAAATCCAAACTAGTGAAGAAGTTAAAGGTCATGTTGAACCAAAAATCAACACTCTTGTGGAAGGACATTCCCCTACATATGCAGAAATGGAAAAAAAAAGGATACCTACGGACAATTCTGGCTCATCAGATGAAGATCCTCTTAGTAAGTCATCCAAAAAAAGGGAGAAAATCTCTCAAGACGGTTCGGGAGGAAGAAACCGAATGTATTAAGATGCAAGGAAGTCAATCAACTTTAGAGATGTTCATCAGTAGGAACACTCGGGCCAGACCTGCAAAAGGAGGCCCAACTCCTTCCGTCAAATAATGAATTTTGTCTCTTGGAATTGCAGAGGGCTTGACAAATCTACAAAAGTTGAAGCAGTGAATGATCTTATAAGAATGGCTTCTCCAAACGTCCTTATGCTCCAAGAGACAAAAATCGATGAGGAAAGTTTACTTTCCATTAGCAGCAAGAGTTGGAAACTAAATGTTGGTAAGGTAGTGAGCTCCAGAGGAACTGCTGATGGAATAGCCACTTTATGGACAGGAAATGATTTTATTCTGGAAAATTCCCACAAGTCGTAGGATTGGCTATTCACCAAACTACGTCACATTTCAAGTAAGAAAGTGATCTACCGTTTTAATTTGTATGTGCCTATCAATTTTCAGGAAAAAAATGAGAATGTTGGAGCTCACTGGCAGCCTTTCTCGATGCAAACTCTTTTTAAAATATTATAATTGCCATCAATTTAAATATAATTTTGAATGCAAAAGAAAAAGCAGGCGATGTCTATGGGAGAGATTCCATGCTGAATTGGGTGGATAACTTCATTATATCATGGGAGCTGATTGATTACAAACCCAAAAGAGGAAGGTTTACGTTTTCTAATAACAGAATAGGAGCATCTAACATTTCTACTATACTTGACCATTTTCTTGTACAGAGCTCCTTGTTGGTAGATAAAATAATCATCTCCTCTAGTATCTTGCCAAAAATCTTCTTAGACCATAAACCGATTTTATTGCAGATTGAAGGTGAAGAGGGCCTTGGTCCCATTCCATTTAGATTTAGTCCATTGTGGAAAGATAGAGATGGATTCATGAGCACTGTCACTTTGGCTTGGGAAACTCCAGTTATTGGATCTCCAAATTATGTCTGGGAGAGGAAGCTTATTAACACCAAAGCTGCACTAAAGAATTGGGTAAAACTTACTCAAAAAAATCCAACCAGCGAAAGGAAAGAAGCCCTTCTAAATATGGAAAAAATACAATTGGAAATGGAAGAAAAAGAAATAGCTCCAGCTTTACTAGAAAAAGAGCAAAAAGCCCAACTCATTTCTTTCCAAGCCTTCAGGCGAGAAGAAGAATACTGGAGACTAAAATATCGAAGTACTTGGATGAAATATGGAGATAGGAATATCTCCTTCTTTCACAAGCAATGTAGAGTTAGAATTTCTCAAAATCAGTCTGGTGAAGTGGTAAAAGGAATCTCTTAAATCAAACATCTGGCTGAAACTCATTTTCAGAACCTTTACAAGGAAGATGGCTCCTCCGATCTCGATCTTCCTTCTGATTTTTTGGCCAAAATCCCCATCTTGGTGAGTGAGGTAGAAAAAAATGAGCAAATGAATCTTTTTACGAAGCAAGAAATTATTGACGTTATTTGGTTCATGGAGCCGGATAAAGCTCGAGGCCCTAACAAATTTTCCTTTCATTTTTATCGAATTTTCTAGTTAGTAATAAAGAAAGAACTCTTACGAATGATAAAAGATTTCCAGATTAAATCCAAAGTGGGTGGTTGCACAAATTCCACCTTTCTTGCATTAATCCCTAAAGAAGCCAACCCTTCTTCCTTTGATAGATTTAGACCTATCTCCCTTTGCAATGTGTCCTATAAAATCTTTTCTAAACTCTTAGCAAACAGACTTAAACCTTTGCTTCAGAAGATGATCTCTCCTCTTCAAGGAGAGTTTGTAAAAGGGAGACATATTCTGGATAATGTTATACAATTTCAGGAAGCTATGCATTCCAGTTTCCTTCGGAAGGAGAAGGGCATGCTCATCAAACTTGATATGGAAAATGCCTTTGACAGGGTAAAGCACTCTTTTCTTTTCTTAGTTCTTCTATATTTTGGATTTAGTTCTTCTTTTTTAAATTTGATAAAAGCATGCATTCAGAATCCTCGGATAGCACCATTAGTAAATGGAAGACCAACAAACTTCTTTCAAGCCTCCAGGGGCCTCCGATAGGGTTGTCCTTTGTTTCCATTTTTGTACATTCTTATGGCCAATTCTCTAAGCAGGAAGCTATCAGTAGGAAAAATTGATGGTATCATTCTAGGCATATTTGTAGCAATAGGAGTTGAAGCTATCAACCATGCCCTCTTTGCGGATGACACTCTTCTCTTGGGAGGAGCATCCTTAAAAATGGCAAGAGCTTTTTCTAAAATTATGCATCATTTTTGTATTATTTCATGGGCTCTCATTAATAATCGTAAGAGTGCAGTGTACGGATGTAATGTTGATCAATCCAAAGTAGATAAAATATCTCAAATCTTGGGCTTTGAAGGATACGCTTACTGGGACAAGGTCAAATATTTTGGTTTACCATTAACTTTGGGGAAAAATAATCCTTCTCTCTGGCTAGAAATTATCAACAAGATTAAAGCAAATATTGTTTCATGGGGAGGACACTGGCTCACAAAGGTAGGAAAGGTCACTTTGACTAAGTCGGTTCTCTCATCTCTTCCTATATATCAATCCTCTTTACTTCTGGCACCAAAAGCTATTATGATTCAGATTTAAAAAATACTCAGATATTTATTATGGATAGGTGGGAAAGGAAACTAGAACCGCATGCATCTGGTTAATTGGGAAATAGTAAAAAGACCACTTCTCAAGGGAGGATTGCAAATCAAAGATCCAGGAATGTCCAGCATAGAAATGGGAGGAAAATTATTATGGCAGCTGTTCTCTAACAAAAAACAACGGGTTAGTCATATGTTATGGAAAAAATACCTTCATGAAGGAACATTAAGGAATCTTCAAATGGAAAATACCACTAAAGGATCAATTAATTGGAACTCTTGTAGGAAAGTCCTTGATTTCTTCATTCAGTCTCTTTATTGAATCTCAGGAAATGGTCGAAATACCTTTCTATGGGATGATAAAATTAATGGCCACGATCCTCTTCATGATGATGCTTCTATTGTTGAGTTTCAAAATTGGTTATTAAATAAAGGAATTCTCAGATTATCTGATATTGCTTCTTGGGGTGCAAAAGGGAATTGGCTCGACTGGTCCTTTCCTCTCATGGCAGAGCATGACCTCCCTAACTTCTCTATCCATGAATCCCTGTTATTATGCAGGATGACTGGAATGGCTCCTATCCATAAATTCTATAGAGACTCATGGGTATGGGGATCTACTGGTGTTTACACTGCAACTAACGGCTTCACTCATATTCAGACTTCAGCGTAGGCTAGCTCAGTGGGATCTTTTGGCTCCCATAGCTGGTGTGGAGTATGCTGAGCATTCCAAAGATAAATTTTTTTACATGGATTGTAATTCATCAAAAACTTCTAACTGGTGAAAATTTGTCAAAAAAAGGATTTTATGGACCTTTTAGATGTTGTTTATGCTATCAGGATATTGATTCTTCAACTCACATTTTGGTTGAATGTGACTTTTCTCAAAAGGTCTGGGCTATCGTTCTGCGTGGGTTGCCATTTAATTTTTTTCCTCTAAATGTTGAACCGGTTAATCTCTTTAAAAACTGGAAGACAAGATATTGTGGTTCTCTCTCTTCCAATCATGCATGGAGAAAAATATGGCAAGCCATTCCAAAATTGATTTGGTGGACATTATGGCTGGCTCATAATGATATGATATTTAATGGAAAAATCCCAAAACCTGAAATTGTAGCATCCAAAGATGAGGAATTTCTATTAGAAGCAGTAGGAAACATTCAACTAATTGGGAATAATCAAGAAGCTGTAAAATTGGCTTGGCTCGAAGTCAGTGGATAAAATTCAGATGGGTGTAAGTAATCCTGTTATAAAACCTTTTTGGCAGATCAGGCATTCAGAAAAGGAATTTTCAAATTGGTGGAAATCTAAAAATAAAGCAATAATATTCTTTGATGGTGCGTCAAAAGGAAACCCAGGGAAAGATGGGGCAGGGGGTTTGATATTCTCTTCAGGCGAAAAACTAGAAATAAGTTTCAGCTGGAGAATAGGGAAAAATACAAATAATCAAGTAGAATTATTTGCTCTTTTGAAAGCATGTCAACTAGCAAAGGAAGCAGGGCACAATAGTTTTCAAATCTTTGGAGATTCTGAAATCATCATCAAAATTCTAAACTCTGTTTCATTGTTCAACAATATTAGTATGAATGTTACCATGCAAAGGCTGCAATTCATTTTAATTGATTGTGATTCAATTACTTCTTATCACATTCTTCGTGATTTGACCAAGTTGGCAGATCTCAAAGCAAATTAGGGCTACCTTCTCCTTTCAGGAATGTTAAGTGTGAATGACGGAGCTTGCTTATTGCATCCCATTCCATGATAAAATCTCATTTTCCTGTAAGGAATTGTATCTTTTGGAACCATTTGTAATTGGTTGAAATCCCAATATATTCTTTCTAAATAATAAAAAAATATTAATTGTTTTGGGTAAAAAAAATGTTCATAATAGAAAATAAATCCAAATTGGTAATTTGAGAAAGTATTTTCATAATAGAAAACATTATTTCCAAATTCTCTGAAGTTTTATGTATTGGAAGCCCAAAAGGAAGTTATATACCTTGGAGCATAGTGTTTAGTCCTTTGATGCCATCCAATGGAGATGCTACCATTATCAGACATTATGAATCTAGCCCATCTAATGAAATATCGAGTGTTCAGACTTAATTTATTGATTTCTCAGCATGATAATGGCATTTCTTCTAGGCTGGGAATGGTTCAAACTTCATCTTCCAAGGTAGCATAACATAGAGCTAAAATATTGCACTTGTTAAGTTTTATGAGGTAGGAAAATGGAGGTAATACATGATAGAAGGATGCCATTGAAAGTAGGAGATTTGGGTTGGATAGATGTTTCTCAATCCTTTGAGGATGCATGTGTGCCATTTTCTCATTTTTCTTCCTAATAATATTTCTCAAGACTTAAATAAATCCTATACTAATAAGTAATAAGCCATGCTCTTGAAATATATATTCTATTCTATACTGTTTCTAGTAGGACATTTAGTCTTTAATACTCGTTTCCTACCAACATCATTATAAGAGCCTAGAGGTATGCCTATATTTGAAGTACAATCTTTGCTGCGAATTCTAGTGTAAAATAACTAGTCTCAAACAACTCACCAACCTCCATATGTTACCCAACAACATAAATTCTGAGACTTGTGTGGAGCCTGCATGGACACTTATATAGACCTACATGGAAGATCCACACTATGCACTCTTGCTAAAGACTAGTGCCTCTCTTCTTTGGTGGTGCACCCCTTCTGAAATATTGTCTCTCTCACAATGATATCTACTTAACCTACTAGTATTTGGCACCACCGGGGAAACTGATAGATTGACCAAGTTCCTTATTAGTTGAGTGCATGGGAACAACTTGTGGTTAGACATGGCTTATCCAATTCATGTGTAGGATATCCATGCCTTGACTGGCCTATTGATGGATGGATAGGATGTATCATATGCCTTTTTGGGTACTAAGTAAGCACAACAGGTCCAAAATTGAACCCATCCTATATGACCAGTATGGTACAAAGAGAGGAGGATGGGGTTCCATCATTACCCTTATAAACACTATCTAGGGAGACCATTCAAGGTGGTCATTGTAATTTCTCCTTCTTTGAGATTCTCTTCAACCACTTCAATTTTTTCTTTGATTTGAGCAACCATTGCGAAGTAAGACTATATAGTCTCAAAGTTTTGTATCTTCACATTCTTCAATTGGTTCCTCAAATTCATCTTCTAGTTGATGTTCTTTCCTTCGAACATCTTTGTCAAAGCATCATATAATTCCTTCGGTGGCTTGAATGAAGACACATGGGGGATGAGGGTTGATGTATTTGTAACTTCGGAATGTATTCATCCATATTTATTATGTATTGTAACCTGATGTTTATTTCGGGATGTGTCTGTAATGTACTTGAGTCATGTCATGCCCCGATTTTCCAATCAGGAAGTTTCTATAATGTAAAAGTCATGTCAAGTCATTGTGGGTAACCCTCCTATTGGTCAAGGGTTAAAGTCCCCACAGTTATGGGGCCCTAGGGTTATTAGAATATCCTAGTGAATTCGACCCTAGGTGAGTCATTATAAGTCGGGGAAATATTCCCCACCATCTAAGTCAAGGTTAACCCTCCTTGTTGAGCAGAGGGCAAAGTCCCCACAAGTTGTGGGGCACTAGGGTTATTAAACACTCCTAGAGATGTCGGCTCTAGTAAGTAATTGTTAAGTGAGGCCGACATGTTGGAGTGCACTTCAAGTGAAAAAAAGAATATAAATAGAGAGTGAGCCTCTCTCTTTTACACACACACACTCACTCATTGAGGCGCATGAGTGAGAGAGGAGAATCTCTCTCAGTGTGAGAGAGAGAGATAGAAGTTGTGGAGATCATCTTATTGTTTTGGGATTTTCTATTTTGGTGCCGATTCTATCTCTAAGGAAGTTGCAGGGTTTTATCCTTTATGTTTTCCCCGAGGAAAATTCTTTGTGTCTCTTGTCTCTTGTGTTTTATTGTTGTGCATGTTATTCTCTCAGTTAAAGATCCTAAGATTATAATGCTAGCTTGAATGATAAAAATCTAACATGGTATCAGAGCTAACTTGAGAAGAAGACATTGTGCAGCTACAGAAGCTATGGATTCTTATTTTTTGGGTCTTTCTCCATAATCCATCAGAAAAATTATGCTAGGATGACTCTCCATTGAAGGGCGCATCTTTCTGTCGAAGCGGAATTTGATTCTGAGCATTTTCAGTTTTGGTGCGGGAAATTAGGGCTTCTTGCAGAAGAGGAAATTTTGAGTGATCTTGGAATAGGATTTCTCTCCTCATAAAAACTGAATTTTAGAGACCTGGATCAATTTTTTTGGTTGTGTGAAACTCTGGGAAAGTAAAACCCTAGTTTGACCCTGAGTTGGAAAAACCCTAAAATACTAAAACTGCTAGGTTTTGGTACATTCGCTATATCCTGAGATTGGAGAAGTCTCAAAAGCTAAAAATTTCATAGGCTGAAGATAAAATCTTTATGTACACTTTATCCAAAATTCAGCCTCATATTCCATATATACTGGGATATATGATCCCTCCAATTTAGGGTTCCAGCCTCTTCCACAGTTCATCCCTAAATAGGACACCTGGGGAGAATTGCTATATCTTGGGCTACAGAGGTCCAAATGAAATTACTGAAGATTTTATAGAAAGGTACCAGAATTTAATTTCTTTGGTCCAAGTTTCAGACTCAGAAGATGAACCGGTGACACGTGGAAGTCCATACAACTTCGCTGTTCTGAACAGTCCTGTAACATGTCACCTTGAGAAAAGGATCATAAATACCAATTGGTGAACCAAATCCTGATCACAACTATGGTGTTGGATTAGGGACATGCGATGTTACCTCAGTGAAAAATTTCAGACATAGAGGAGCATTAATTTAGGATATAACTTAGAAACAGTAGCATACATTTTTGCAAGAGAAATTGGAAAACTAGGGCTTCCTGTTCCGGGAGCTTCCCTCCACTGTTTTCAGAAAAGGAGTACATTGGATAGCTCCATTTGAAGAGATATGTATTTCTATCCAATTATATCTGAAAGATTCCAAGTTTTGAAAATTAGGTTTTCTCTGACAAACCCTAGATCAGCTAGCTCCGGAACCAGGACAGACACCTCAAATCTGTAAAATCTAATCTTTTGCTATTTTCATTTGAGGTTCTCATTTCAAAGGGATCTATCACATCAGCTTAATGAAAAGATTTGGGAAGTTGATAAATTCCAAGCATGGAAGTATATGATCTCTCTGAAGAAATGAATTGGGAACCTACATAAGTAGAGAAGTTCCAGTTCTAGAGGGAGATGAGGCTCAAAGCCTTACACAAGAAGAACTTGGTCAAGACCAAGAAGATCATTGTTGATTCAATCACGGATCAAATTTTACCACAATTGTCTTCCCTAAATACACCAAAGATGTTTGATTCCTTGATCAATCTATTTGAAGATAAGAACATAAATCAGAAGATGCATTTGAGAAAACAGTTGAAGAATGTGAAGATCCAAAATGCAGAATGACTTGAAGCGGTAGAAGAAGAAATGGAGAATGCAGAAGTAGTGATAGCCATCTTGAACGGCCTACCAGGATCATGAATTCATTCATGCAAGGAATGTGTGCCAGAAGGGAGTGATTGCTTTCAGTAGACTTTGGGAAGAAGAAGAAGCTCGACTCATAAGAAGAGAAGAGAAGATGGGAGCAACAGAAGATCAAGCTCTCACCATCCAAAGAAGATCCCTCAAGTGATGAGGAATACGAAGGACTCAACTCTTGAAGAACCTATTATCCATCCTAGAATTTGGATAAGAAACGATGCTATTATGAATGAAGAAGACGGTGAAGCTAAAGGCTCAAGAAGGACTCTACCCACGAAAAAAATAAAGATAAGTATTCAATTGTCATTTCATGATATTGTTTTGTTATGCATTTGTTTATATTCAGTTGATGTATTATGCATGATAGGATGTTTGTATTAATGATAGTATACTACTAATATGCATGTGATGGGTAAGTAGCTCATGGTGCTATACAACTCTCCATTGCTACTTATCTAGAATGAAACCTCTTTGCTGACATATTGGATTAGTGCACAATCTCAATGTTGTCCTGGTAGAGATGGAAGGAATCTAGAAAGTTTTCGTGAGATATGGATGGATGTTGTATTGGCTAAAGTAGTTGCATGATCATATATTTATGAATTAGAATTTTCCATTATGAATATGCCTTATGAAATGTTTCTAGCCATACAAATGCATTTGACTTGTAGGAAAGATCGCATACATAATCACCTACAAGAAAAGAAGTATGAGACTTGTTCCGAAGAACAAGTGACGAAAATTCAAGATGAAGAATAATATGACGAATGCAACGACATCATTGATGTAGAACCTTCAAGCTATGAAGAAGTAACCAAGAAGAAAGGGAAGACTAGTTCAAGAAGAATGATGTCTAGGATGTAGTATCGACATGTGAAGGAAAGTTCGTAGTTCCATCATGCAGTAGATGGAAACATCGTACAAGGAAAGATTCATAGCACGAGGCCTCTCACAAAAAGAAGGCATAAACTACAAAGAGACATTTGCAGCTAGCTTGATGAAGACCTGAACCTTTTCTACAAGGTTGAAGATGATAAGCTCACAGATGGGTGCGAGAAGAACTTTTGAAAAAGTTCAAGATAGAGGATCTTGGTATCCAATGATCCTAGATGGATACATAGAAGATTAGTAGCATAGGAAACTATTTGTCACTCCGGTACAGAATGTTTCAGTGCATAGAGTATGGAAGATAGAGGGAGTATGACACTTCAAAGGGAGTGACTGCAGAAGATCCTGAGGTTCGACATGGTACGACAGGATGGACATATTACTGATGAACTCTAGGCTTTACTAAGAGTAAAGCGGATTCCAACCTTTGCTTCAAGGTTGAAGGTAGAAGACTAGTGATGCTCCTATTATGTGTCGATGCACTATTTTCTAGGCATGGAGGTGTGGACTAGGGAAGTATGTAGTAGAGATCCTGAAGAGGTTTAGGATGATGGACTGCAAGGAAATGACCACACCTATGGCATCTAACCTGAAGCCATTGAGTGTTGCTTCATTAGAGATGGTTGATGCTATGATGTATCATCAGAGGATTGGTTCCTTGATGTACCTGATGAATACAAGACCAGACATTTGATTTGCTGTGAACACCTTGAGTTAGTTCTTGACAGATCCGAGAAATGTTCACTTGATTGCTGCAAAGCATATTCTAAGGAACCTGAGGGGTACAGTTGATTATGGGCTCAAGTACGAGGATAATCAGAAGATTAAACTAGAGGGTTATGTTGATTCAGATTGGGAAGGCAGTGCCATCGATAGGAAGATCACTTCAGGATGTTGCTTCAGTATGGGATCAGGTGTGATCTCTTGATTTAATAGGAAGCAATCTTGTGTGGCACTGAGTATAGCTAAAGTAGAGTATGTCGTAGCTTGTTCAGCTAGTTGTGAGGAAGTATGGCTGAGGAAGCTACTATTTGATATATTTGATCTCCAGTTGAATGCTACTTGTATACATTGTGATAACCAGAGTTGTGTGAAGTTGTCAGAGAATCCAATATTCCATGACAAGTCGAAGCATATCGAGATCAAGTATCACTATATCAGGGATATGGTGCAGAGGGGAGTAGTGAAGCTCCAGTATGTTGCGATGGAGGAACAAATAGCTGATGTATTAATGTAGCCATTAGCTAGGGTGAAGTTTGAGTACTTCAGGGAGAAGCTTGGTGTTCTCCAGATCGAGGTTTCCTCCAAGGGAAAGTGATGAGACCCATAGTCATTCTGACATGGTGAGAGGATTGGTTCCTTCCATGGTCAGATGTAAGGGCTGAGCCATTATGTCATGGTCAGAGGATTTAGGTTCCTTCCATGTCAGATATGAGTGCTGGCCATTCTGTCGAGTAGGATATATGTAAGGGCAACTGCCATTCTGGGAATGGAGGCACCTGGTCAGTTACCAGGAAAACTTAGTCTAGGAATGAGAAGCCATTCTGATGTGATAGAGGGATGTGTTCCCACTTGATCAGATGTAAGGGCTAAACCATTCTGTCATGGCTAAAGGATTAAGTTCCTCCCATGTCATATGTGAGTGTTGGCCATTCTGACGAGTAGGTCAGAAGTAAGGGCAACTGCCATTCTGGGAATGGAGGCACCTGGTCAGTTACTAGGTAGCTCAGTCTAGGACTTGGGGCCATTCTGATGCGATGGTAGGATTAGTTCCTCCATGATCAGATGTGAGTGCATGCCCTTTCTGATGCAGTGCTTCGTGCATGGTCAGATTGTAAGTGCAGAGCCCTTTTCGATGCGGTGCTTCGTGCATGGTCGGATTGTAAGTGCTGAGCCCTTTCGATGCAGTGCTTTCAAGCATGGTCGATTATAAGTGTTGTTCCTTTCTGACAGGATGAGGTTGGATATAAGTGCAGAGCCTTTCTGATGTGGTTTGCTTGCACATGGTTGGATATAAGTGCTAAGCCATTCTGGCACGATGTGTTTACACATGGTCAGATGTGAATGCTGGGCCTTTCTGACAAGATGAGGTTAGATGTGAGTGCTGGGCGTACCTTTCTGACAAGATGAGGTCAGATGTAAGAGCTGGGTGGGCCATTCTGACTTAAGTGTTAGATATAAGTGCTGATGAAGACCTACATGAAGGGTAGGCCTACAGGATTGACTCTGTAGAACTTCCTGTGATGAGAAGAATTGATAGCACCATTATGAGATAGCATGTGATGATGATCCAGATCAAGTGATCCAGATGTGATGATCTAGACTTGATGACGATCCAGATCAAGTGATGATCCAGATGTGATGATGATCCAGCTTCGATGACGATCTAGATCAAGTGATGATCTAGACTTGATGATGATCCAGTAGAGACGATCCAGATCAAGTGATGATCCAGACTTGATGATGATATAGATCAATAATGATGTAGACTTGATGATGATCCATTAGAGTCGATCCAGATCAAGTGATGATCCAGATCGAGTGATGATCTAGATTCGGTGATGATGATCCAAATCGAGTGATGATCCAGATCCATATGAAGATGACTTGAAGATGAAGATGACCTGAAGATGAAGATGACCTGAAGATCAAGATGACTTGAAGATGAAGATGACGAGAACTTGACAATGATTCAGATGATACAGAGAAGAATACTTGTGCTAATAAATTGTGTCGAGAGAATACCTTCCTAGTTAAGAGGGAGTGTTGATGTATTTGTAACTTCAGAATGTATTCATCCGTATTTCTTATGTATTGTAACCCGATGTTTATTCTGGGATGTGTCTGTAATGTACTTGAGTCATGTCATGCCTAGATGTTCCAATCGGGAAGTTTCTATAATGTAAAATTCTTGTGAAGTCATTGTGGGTAACTCTCCTATTGGTCAAGGATTAAATTCCCCACAATTATGGGGCCCTAGGGTTATTAGACTATCCTAGTGAAGTCGACCCTAGGTGAGTCATTGTAAGTTGGGGCAATAGTCCCCACCATCTAAGTCAAGGTTAACCCTCCTTGTTGAGCAGAGGGAAAATCCTCCACAAGTTGTGGGGCACTAGGGTTATTAGACACTCCTAGAGATGTCGGCTCTAGTAAGTAATTGTTAAGTGAGGCTGACATGTTGGAGTGTGCTTCAAGTGAACGAAAGAATATAAATAGAGAGTGAGCCTCTCTATTTTACACACACACACTCACTCATTGAGGCGCATGAGTGAGAGAGGAGAATCTCTCCCAGTGTGAGAGAGAGAGACAGAAGTTGTGGAGATCATATTACTATTTTGGGCTTTTCTATTTTGGTGCCGATTCTATCTCTGAGGAAGTTGCGGGGTTTTATCCTTTATGGTTTCCCCGAGGAAAATTCTTTGTGTCTCTTGTCTCTTGTGTTTTATTGCTATGCATGCTATTCTCTCAGTTAAAGATCCTAAGATCATAATGCTAGCTTGAATGATAAAAATCTAACAATGAGGTGATCCTTAATAGAATATGCAATGATTCTCTTGGAATTAGCCATGCTTCTCTTATGAGAAACCTTAGCCTCATCTACCTCTGGTTCTATAACATCTCCAGTGATAAAATGATCCAAGTCATTTTCTTTGAGGATCATACAGATTATGTACTTCCATACTTGAAATTTATCAACCCCTGCAAGCTTTTCCTCAAGATGAGTATGGTGAGTCATCTTTTCAAATGAGAACCTTAAATGGAAATAACAAATATTTAGATCTTCCTAATTTGAGGTTTCTGACCTGGTTTTAGAGTCGGCTGACCTAGGGTTTGTTAGAGAAACCCTAATTTTCCAAACTTGGAGTTTGGGAATTCTATTTGGACAGAAATACATGCCTCCTTGAGGAGAGTTTCTCAGTAAGGCCACTTTCTGAAAACTGAGGTGGGAAGCCTTGAAACTTGATGCCCTAGTTCCTCCCGACAATAATGATAGGGTAAAAAATGAAACTTCTTCAAATTTGAAACTTCTTCCACTAATAGATGTTCCCTACTAAGGCACGTTATACTAGCCCTCTTTTTTTCATGATCTATGGAGAGAACACCTTGAACTAGGAATCCCTAGTTTATGTTTTCATACAATGCCTTCTTTAAGAGAGGCTCTAATACCATGTTCGTTTTTCTTTAGATATTATTAGTTTATATAGGATATTTATCTGAAAGAATAACAAGTACAACAATATGCATAAGATATAAAAGATACACAAGAAACAAATATTTTCATTGGGGAAACCATAGAGGAGAAAACCCCGCAAAATTCCTCAGAATAGTAAGATGATTAAACCCAGTAATAAGAAGTTTCCAACAACTATCTACCTCTCCTCCTTTGTCTTTCTCTCTCTCTCTCATGTGAACTTGAGAGTGTGAGATGTGTATAAATGAGGGAGAGCACCTCCCTATTTATATCATTTAAGTGACTGACCAAACATAATACTATGTCCTACATGTCTTCCCTAACAGGGTCAAATTCTCCTGTAGAGACTCCAAATACACATTACATGATTTTACACTAGGGACTATTACCCCGGATTACAATGGAGGTTGTACCTAAAGGTATAAACACAATTAAGACATCTTGCAAGGAGGTAAACACATCTCCAAAGGGGGTACAACAACATACAATGATAATATATATCATAATATCTTCCAAAGTTACAAATACATCAATAAATACAAAGGTTTTTAAGTGGTTTTCCTTCATTATATTAGGATAAGATTCAATATGATGAACCTAAAACTCTTGAAGAAGCAATTCAAAAGGCCAAACACATGTATGATCAGAACAAAGGAAGGAATTTTGTTTTAGAAATATTGGAGAGATAAGATGAAGGATTATAAATAGGATGAAAGGAAGAAATGATTTAAACCATCTTTCTTCAAGAACTAGCAAAATTTATATCATTAAATCAATCCAACTCAAAATGGGCCTAGTACGACAGAATCAGATGGAAAAGGAACTAAGAAACAAATAAAATGTTGGGGATGTGAAGGAAACCACGTGTACAAACATTGTCCACAAAGGGGATATAGAATGAAAAATGTACACAATTTAGAGGAAGCAAGTACTAAGGAGGATGTAGGAAAGAACATTTCCAGGATATATGCAGTGTTGGACAACAAACAAGTAGATCATCATTCAAACATAATTGAGGTTGAAGGTAAAATTTCCTTTCAACCTATTTCTATTCTCATTGATTATGGAGCAAGACATAGTTATATTGCTCCTAATTTAGTTGAAATATTTCAGCTAAATAGAAGTAAGCATGATAGAACGTGGATGGTTTAGTTGGCTACTAGAACAAAAGGGAAAATTAATGAGTTAGTAAAGGGTTTCCCATTGGATATCAATGGATTAGACACTTGTGAACATTTGAATATAATACCACTAAGGTCATATGATTTCTTCATTAGAATGGACTAGTTAGATGCACACCATGTGATATTAGATTGTCACAACAAGTCATTTACTTTTCTTGACAGTGGAGGAAAACAAAATATATTGACAGGAATTCCAAGGCCTATTTCCATAAGAGAATTTTTAGCTTTGAAATTAAAAAGATGTTTAAGAAAAGGATGCCAGTGTATGTAGCTCATGTGTAAGAAATAGAAAAGTGTAAAATCCCAAGTTTAGAGGATTTTCCAATATTGCAAGACTTTGCAGATGTTTTTAAAGGAATACCGAGTTTTCCAATGAAAAGAGATATTGATTTTATGCCTAGAGTTTCACCGATTTCTAAAATTCCATACAAAATGAGTATACCTAAGTTAAAAGAGCTATAAACTTAGTTGGAAGAATTGTTGAAGAAAGGGTATATACGCCCAAGTGTGTCTCCTTGTGGAGCACCAGTTCTATTTGTAAAGAAAAAATATGGAACTTTGAGGATGTGTATTGAATTCAGATAGTTGAATAAAGTCACTGTGAGGAATACATATCATTTTCCTAGAATTGATGACTTATTTGATCATCCCAAAGGATCAAATTTTTTCTCAAAGATATATTTGATATCTGGTTACCATCAGGTGAGGATAAACGATGAAGACATAAGCAAGGAAACTTTCAGGACCATATATGGTCATTATGTGTTTGTTTTAGTACCATTAGGATTAACAAATGCACCGACTACATTTATGTGCTTGATGAATGGGATATTCAGAAAATATCTAGATAAGTTTGTCATTGTACTTTTGGATGACATTCTTATTTATTCAAAATCAAAATAAGAGCATGAGGAACACTTGAGATTGGTAATACAAGTGTTAAAATAACAACAAATTTATCCCAAGCTATGTAAATGTTCTCTTTATCGGAGTAAAAATCACTACTTGGGACATATCATCTCTGAAGAAGGAATATCAATGGATCGAGAGAATATAGAAGCTATTATGGGGAGGCCTACACCCAGGAATGTATTAAAACTAAGGCCATACATGGGATTAGATGAATACTACATGTTATTTAGAGAAGGATTCTCCAAAGTGCCATATCCAATTACATCATTGCAGAAGAAAGGAGTTAATTTTCAGTGGACACCATGGTGTGAAGAAAGTTTCCATTAGTTGAAGAGATTATTCATTAGTATATGAGTACTAAATATTATTGATCCAAAAGAAGATTTTTTGGTATGTATATATGCTTGTCGAGAAGGAACTGGTAGAGTCCTTATGCAAAATGGACATGCGATTTATTATGAATCAACAAAACTTAAAGAGCACAATAAAAAGTATGTCACACATGACTTGGAACTTGTTGCTATTGTGCGTGCATTAAAAATGTGGATAAATTATCTTATGGGAAGGAAATTTGAGTTGAGAACATATCATAGTGGACTGGAATATTTATTTGAGAAGAAAAATATGAATGCAAGGCAAACAAGATGACTAAAATTTCTGAGTGAGTTTGATTTTGATATCAAACATGTTAGGGGAAAAGAGAATAAGGTTGTTGACGCACTCAGTATAATAGTTCATGCTATGCATGTTTCAACCATTAGTATGTACAAATCATATTTAAAAACCATAATTCTTGAATTTGTCATTATAGTTCCACATTACCATCATATAAAAAAAGAATTACAACAAGAAAATATACAACATAAATATGAAGGTTAATTGTTGGAAGATAATGTAATTCTTACATATAAAACCATAATTTATGTTCCTAATTCAATATAATTAAGGAAATTGGTAATGAATGAGATTCATAATGTACCATGTGCAGGGCATCCTAGATACCAAAAGACAACTGCAATATTAAGAAATCAATATTTTTGGCTAGGAATGAAGAAAGACATTGTTGATTATATAGAAAGGTGCATTGCATGTCAAAAAGTAAAGGTTGAGCATAGACATCCAACATGATTTCTTCAACCATTGCCTATACCTTAATGGAAATGAGATGTGGTGACCATTGATATCATCACTAAATTTTCCAGGACAAGAAATAAACATGATTACATCATGGTGGTGGTGGATAAATTAACAAAAGAAACTCACTCTATACTAGTAAAGTCAACTCATAAGGAAGCTAATATGGCATAAATTTATATGAAAGAGATTGCTAGGTTACATGGGATACCAAAGGCAATAATTTAAAATAGAGATCAAAAGTTTATTTCACAATTTTGGAAGGGATTATTCAAAGGGTTTGTAACAAATATGAATTTAATCATAGCATATCATCCACACACAAATGGGAAGACTAAGAGAGTCAATCAAGTTATTGAGGACATCTTAAGAATGTATGTGATGGATTGACCATAAAGATGGGAACATTACTTATATTTTTTAGAATTTTCATACAATAGTGGATATCATGCCCCTTTGAAGATGAATCCATTTGAATCCTTGTATGGCAGAAAGTGCAATACTCCAATCAGTTGCGACTATCCAGTTAACATAGTAATAATTGGGCCATAATTACTAAGATAAATGCATGGGGTATTCAATTAGTGAAACCATGCCATATCACGTTCATTCGTGGCATATGAAACAATACCCCTATTTTAAAAAAAGATTAGAAAATACCTCCCAAAATCACTTTTTTTACTCTCTCCCAATAGTCCTTCCCAATTTAAAAAACCCCTATTTTCAATTTATATTGCATGTATCCATTTTTTCATTTACATTTTTTATACCCCTTTATATTTCTACCTAGTATATTGACATGATACCCCGCATGCATTCTACAATGCACCTTGATTCTTTCGATGTATATTGTGGATGCACATTACTTCACCCACAATGATCAACATAACAAAGATCACATTCCTTTCATAATAACTAAATAGGAATTCTTTCAGAGGTCTACAAAGTTTAAACATCAACTAGTACACAAACAAACACAAGTACACCATGAGGATAGGAGACATTTAGAAATGTGAGTATGTATTTTTTAAATGGCCCTGCCTGCCTCCTATTCTCATACATATCTCCATATATATTTATATGTACATATAGATATGAGCATATTTTTATAAATATACATATATATGAGACTAATTTCATAAATATATAGATATATATCAATAAGTACTATTGTATATGCCATATCCATATGTATCATATCCAAAAACAAATCTAAAAACTGGAATATGTATTCTCAGCCATATCCTTATTTATGTTCTTGTAACTCCATCTCAAAACCTACATAGGTGCCATATTGTAAACAAGTAATATATCACATAAAAGGAAAAATAACACTAATTCATAGATCAAGGACATGAGAATTAGATATGTCATTAAAGGCAAAGAGAAAATTATAAAGTAAGCTTCCTATACTTTTCAAGAAAACCCAACAAGGATGAAAAGGAAATCCAATTAACAAAAACCATAAAAACCAAGCATGGAATATGCCATATAGATGTCTCCAAAGTACTTGATGTTTAAGTTTAAGGGTTAGAGGAGTTTTTAATTTAAGAAGTAAACTTTAATGCATGAACATATAAAATCTGATTCAGAATAGTACTTCTCTACTAAAATTTGAACTGTATTAAACGAACATAATTTTCATCTCTTTCAACTTAAAACTCCATTAGTCACCGCGTTAAAGTTGGACCTCAAGAATCATAAAATTCCATGTACAATAAAAAGAAGATAAAATAATGTACAATCCACACAAGTCTGAACGCATAATTTTCATCTCTTTCAACATTAACAATACCAAAGTTCCACATTCAGGAGTGTTTAAGTTGAAAGAGATTAAATTCATGCTTTAAAATTATCTTGTATGTGTCTTGTCTCACTCTTGTACATTATTTTATGAAATTATACATTACAATTATATCAAAAATAAAATAGGAGCAAGGTAATACTCTAGATTATATTGTTAAAGGGGAAAGAAATATAAAAATTTGGAAAACACAGAATACCTGGTGATATTACTAGGGTATTCAAGCATTAAGCATTGCAAATCATGGTATAGGCCATGTCCTACAAGAACATTTGATTTTATTCCAGTTATGTCAAACCTGCAAAAAAAAACGACACTTCACATCTTACCAAGTCTAGAATATATAATTTCCAAGCTGATTTTATATAAGATATTCACTCAATATATCACATTTCCTGCAACTATCTTAAAACAACATATTTAAATTTTTGTATGAGCAAGATAGTCCCCGATTTGTCACCTGTAATCTGTGGCTTCACGTATGTCTAAAAAAGCACATTTTCTTATTCATAAACCAAGGAGACTTTGGCACAGAGGTCAAGTGAACCATCCTTTCCACCACCAACCATCTCACAATCTAGAGCAACAGCAGAAGCTGGACCACTCTTTTAAGTTTGGAAAAGATCATTATCCCGAGAAAGAGAACCAATATGAACCTGCACTAACGATCCAAAAGGAGCTAACATGGAAGATTAGGCCTCATATTTTCATAACTATTGTGGTTCACTGACAAACCAAGTAAAGCAAGCACTAAAATTGGAACACTCTACAGTCTATTATTAAGCACACCATAAACCAAAAAAGGAATTCACTTACAGAAGGTGAAGCAGAATGCATCAGGCATGTTTCCTGATGAATGGTTGCTATTGCAGGGCTATCAAAAACACTCAAACACAATGGACACCCCCTTTTGCTGAATTCTTCAGAGTATTCAGCTTTAGGCAGATGACTCGTAACAAAAAATGCACTAAAAGTTGAATTGTAAATGAAAGTACCTTATAGGACCAAAACTCTAGCAATCAAGGTCCATCAAACTTGAAATTATAGCCTCAAAGTTCTTCCCTTATGATTCAATCCCTTTGATTTATTTCAAATCCATATATATCAGATAGAAAAAGAGGACCATTAGTATTAAGGGAAGAAAGACAAGCTAAATTGTCTGACACATTTCTTTGAATAACTTCGTGTTCTTAGTTGTAAAAATTGTACTTTGTTATTAGGTATGCATTATGATGTCCAAAATGTGATGTTACTTTGATTGCTGGAACAGTTTGGAATTTTTTTTTTTAAGAGAAATGGATTATTTGTTATGTTACCAAAACTTTCACTTCACCTCATTTGTCTAAAGGAATCATTTCAGACATGGGAACTAGAACAAGAGCCTTGGGAAAGCCTACAATAAATGTTTCTTATTAGTTTCTTGTATATAAAATTTAAGTAATACTCTATGTGATATTTCCATATTACAATATTTTGATTTCATAATTAGACTATATACTTGGCACTTTATTAGTTTTGAAAGTGGATATTTAGTAAAACAGTTCTATTTCATCATTAATGTATTTTGTGAACTCTCTCTCTCTCTCTCTCTCTCTCTCTCTATATATATATATATATATATATTCGAAGAAAAAAAGTTTTATATGCAATATTTCAAGAAGAAATCAGAACATACATAGTACATGTCTCTCCAATACTACCGGAGCATTAGATCTCTAC
Organism: Pseudotsuga menziesii; assembly: GCA_001517045.1. Taxonomy (NCBI): domain Eukaryota; kingdom Viridiplantae; phylum Streptophyta; class Pinopsida; order Pinales; family Pinaceae; genus Pseudotsuga; species Pseudotsuga menziesii. The sequence continues at coordinate 47,897 of LPNX010169232.1, forward strand.
GATCATAAAAAAACAATTCTCTCCAACACTACCAGACCATTAGATCTCTCCATTTGACCATGGAATTGACTTCTTTTTGTATTTTTCTGTTCCATAGGAAGGTGAAGAAATTTCTTCTAATCCTGTCCAGTATACCTTTCAGAAAATATGCAAAGGACAACCAATAAACCGTCTGGCATTGATTTTACCATGGTCAACCTCCACCCTATGGACAACCAAATGTAACACTATTTTGTCACTCTTCCTTTGAACTTTTTCCTCTCAACAATGGACAGTGACATCAAGGTTCTACATGATGTCCAAAACATGGCTAAACACTCACTACTTGACACTACTTGACTATTTTTCAAAAGAAAGAGAAAAAACACCAAACACTTGATAAAACTCAGAGTATATCTACACAAATATTGCTAAATTCAATTGACAAATATAGATCTTTTTTTGACCTTTTTCCTCTCAACAATGGATAGCGACATCAAGGTTCTACATGATGTCCAAAACATGGATAAAGACTCAATATTAACATCAAAATCCCTAAAACCATGCCCACTAACATAAGAAAATCTCAACTTGTTGTCTAAAAGTTTTCTAGCCCATTTAGTGAGTGGTATGGCCACTTTGATAATTTGACAACATGAAACTGAAAAGGCTCCAAAGAAATTTATAAAGGCAGTTGGACAATTAAGCCTGTAGTTGAAAATTGCACATGGAAGGGGAACACATAGAGTTTTGGATATATTTTTTTCCTAACAAAGGAAAATGGGTATGTTTCATGTAACATACATTAGATACCAGAGGAAATAAAATACCCGAAGCCTTAAAACCATTAAAAAAGAGTATCATATAATGGGAGATATGTCTATGTTGGTAAAGTGGATAGGAAACAACATGTTGAAAATTCCATTCTAATATCATGATCAAAATGCAAATGAAATCACTTTGCAGGTCTACCACCAACTGTGATACCAGATGTACCACCCTTGTGTGTAGGATCTGTGGCTCTGATACAAATCCACCAAGATACACCTAGAATCCACCATGGAAGTATATCCCATGGAGAAGGAAATGGAACTTGAGCCTATGAAATAGATCCCATGAAAAATGAAGTGGATCCTGAAATTTTGAAATAGATCGCAAAAATTCCAGTTCTTTATCAACCCACCGATCCCCCCAAAACTTGTTTTTTAATACAAAGACTTCAAAAGACCTATAGTCCTAAAGGTTAAAACCCTAAACCCTAAATACTACAATGCCTTCTTAACAAATGGTGGCAAAGAAAATGCAACTGCATGAATCTGCAATCCAATATGATCATATTCTTCTTTAATACATAAGATACAGAGTCTCTAAATTATATTTTCTAGAATTACTAGCCTTGTCATATGAGAACAAGGACTTGCAAGGACTTTGGTTTGTCCAAATTGAATCAATGTCCCAGTTTAGATATATTAGACAATTCCTTGAAATATTTGGGACAGAAACATACTCAAACAAATATATGTTGTTTATTTTATACCAAAAGCATGCATGCTAATTCTAAAATATATATCCTTCATCAATCATCATAGATAGGGAAGTATAAAGAAAATAGACTATGTTAAGCTTCTACTGATAACAATAGGAATTCCACAATAAAAACTTTTGAATTGATAACAAAAAAAAATACACCATTTCTTATTATACTGTTAACTGAGGACCCATAATACTTTGACTGAGAAATGACATTAATTAACTCCAGTTTTTATATTACTTCCAAAAGAAAATCGTCATAAATAGGATACAGTCTAAAGAGTCTAGGAATATTACCTTTGAGTTATAGTACTTAGTTGCAACCTTCTTCTCTTCAATGGGATTGACAAGATTTCTGAAATCTACTGTCGGTTCTTCAGTTGAGCAAATAACAAAACCAATTTCCCCACTAAATATCACATTATAAGAAAATGAAATAATAAAGCCGTTATCTGACAATATAATAGTAATAAGGACATTCAGCAAGACATCTAAACTCCACAAACATATTTGATTGCAATATTAGCCGTGTGACCATCCACATGAAACAATATTACAGTGACAATCTTAACAAATGGATTCTCAACAATCCAAGCCTGTGGTTTTGGTTTATTGATTTCATTTTTTTATTGCTTCTTTTGCAGTGGTTTATATGCTCCTACTGACATTGAGGCATTCACCTATGAGTTGAAAAATAAGATATCGGCCAAATGTTGAGGAAAGGCTTAAACTGACTTTACTCGAGTAGTGAAAGAGATATGTGAGGAGTATGATGATAAAGGTACATATAAATAGGAATTTATTCCAGAGATTGATGATGGGAAATCCAGATCATGTATTGATGAAATATTAAAGGATTCTGCAGAGAAAATACAGTTCACAAAAATGATAAAATCCAAGAAGCAACTGACGAGTTAGAGGAAATTTTGAAAATTCAAAAAGATACATCTAATCAAATGCATTATGAGACTTTTTCCAAGAAACATGATATTAAGAGGGTAGTACATAGGTAGGAAAAATGGAAGAAGACACATGGGGTAGGTGAGAATAAGAAAAATCCTGCTACAACCCTGATATTGTCTGATAAGAAATACATGAAGATGCTATATTCAGTTCAGGTTGGGATTAAAAAGCACAGTTCATTATCAACATATAAATCTGACAAAATGAGGTCCATACTAAAGATAAATAAGCCTACAAACCATTTTGAGAACCATTTGAGGTCTGATTTTGTCGGTGCATTGACTACAAGCCATTTTGAGAACCATTTGAGGTTTGATGTTTCTGGTGCAGTATCTTTAATAACTAAGCCAGAGTTGAAGACAACAAAGAGAGATTTTAAAAGGTCATTAGAGAGTGAAAGCAATATTCATAATGATGGAGACAATGTTTTGAATTTTTCTTCGTATCTTGAAGAAATTAGGATACAATCACCAGATACATGCATTATTTCAGAGCAGACCATGGGTGAAAAGCAATTTGGTCAGAAAAGGAAAAGCATGGAAAAAGAAATTAGAAGTTCTCGATTAGTTCCTGAAAGTGAGTTCCTAGATCATAGAAAAAAATGACAGATAACATTGTCAACAATTTTGAATCTTTTAAACATGGAAACACTGAAGAGAGCATTCATGTTTCAAACTGTAAATAAAATTTGAAGGGTGAAAATGATTTTGAAAATATTCATGAAAATTATGTTCCTAATGTCAAATATCATGCGCTTTCTACATTTGTGACTAAAGACAATGACATTAGGGTAGTTCCAAACACTTCTTTGCATCAGAATTCCATTTTGAAGAAGAAACGAAAGCTCTTGAAGAAACATAATTCAGGATTATCAACTCTACAAGAGAGATCAGATAATCAAATAAAGATAAATATTTGCACGAAAGAAGAAAATGTTCTTGAAGTATTATCGAGAGTATATCATTGAGAGAAAATGACACAGATCAAGGCAAGGAAACTTAACTTTGATGAACATTTGTATTTGGTAAAAAGGGAAAGAATTGAAGTTGAATATGAAACCAACAAAATTGTAGAAGGCTCAAATAAAGGAGGCATAACAAGTGCCAATGACAATAATGGAGAAAATATAGAATCGGATAATGCTTGTGTGTTAAATGAATTCCATTTGAGAACTAATAATATCTTAAGTTCTAACAGTATTGAAACTGCATGTGATTTGCCACATGGACAAATGTCTTCAATTTTTATGGAAAGGCCTATGTGTTTTCCACCAAAGAATGATAAATATCATTTGTGAAGTATCCTACTGAGTGATGAAGTTTCCCTCACTTCCTCTAAATGATGTCATCGGGACCAAGAATATATGTCTGCATGTGTTGCAAAGACTGCAACTGCTTTAGTGGAGCCAATGGAAACTGGTGTGACTGGACAGGATGATGCATACAAGATTTCTGCAGATGAAAAATATTATACTAAATTCTTAGATAATGACAAGAAGTCAGCTAAGGGAAATGAGGAATGTGTCAAAGTAGACACATTGATCGAAAAAGAAGCAACACAAATAGGAGGCAGTAAGAAACTTGTGTTGTCTTTATATTCATATCAATCCTTTATAAGGTTTTCTTCAGAACTTGCCAAATGGGTAGAGGAGAAGCAGATGGATCCATGGTTTGAAGATTCAATGTCCTCTAAGCATATGGATAAATGGAAGATTGGAGATAAGGATGAGAGGAGTGCACATGCTAAAAAGTATACTAATTCATTGACTGGTCCAAAAATTGAAGAACAAAATCTATAGAGATTGAATGCACCAGTGTCGCCTTCTCCAAAAAAGCAAGATGTTTCAAATTTAGCTTCAAGTCAAGTCAATTCAAGTGAGGCCGAGAAATATGAATACAAGTTAAAGGGAATCAGGGAGAATAAATCTTGTGTGACCCCAACAAAGAAAAATAGCAGAGGCCTTAAGAAATACCACGGGAAGTCTGGCTCAGAGAAGTTTAACCAAGGGCAATTAGCTAAGCAGTTGTCTGTTCGCAAGCATGAGCAAGTTTCCCTTATAAAATATGGAACTGAACCTTCATCAGAAAAGGTGTCAGGTTCATTAAAATTTAAGGTGAAGATAAACGGTACTGCAGCAATGAAATTGGATGGTGTGTCACTATCTATAGTGTTTCATTTAGAAAAAGCAAACACGCTTAGACAAGTGTAAGTATTATATTAATTAATTTGTGTTTCAAATTATAGTTTTTTTCGTTTTGTTGGATGATACATCAAGGCATAATTTCATTAAAGTGTACAAAATTATCTATGCTAATCACATGTAACTACTAAATTTGAAAATACAACAGGGATGAAAGGGCACCTACAACCAACCATCACCAAAAATTCAAATCACTTTCTATAATGATGGGTACCTTTAGAACTCTGTTTTCTCCGTGTCTTGTCAAGTGTAACATAAGACTTAACCCATGCATGCCTTCTTTTTGGAGGCATATAGTTTGAACTACCTAGGCTTTGAATTTGATGAAAATAACTGCCAGGTCTTGGGGATGAATACTGTAATGAAGTGTGAGGAGAATACTGTCCATAAGGGCTCCAACCATGCTCACTAGGTCTTGAGTTTGTATTTGTAGCATGTATATCTCTTGAGAATTGTCATGAATAGGAGTTATTTTTCAATTGTCAAATACAAACCTGGTTAGACTAGGGATCCGAGGGAAGGGGTATCTAATTGGATTCCCACTTATGCTTCGTGATTTGTAATCAGAACTAAAAGCATTATTTCCCACACATTCATTTCTTGGAGGTTGTTCATCTAGTGAACTGTTGTAGTCCCATAATTTTTTCTGATCAAAGAGGTACCCTCTTGTCACTGAAGATGATGAAGTTGGTGTATGTTCAGAATCTGACTTGTCTAGGCCAGAAAAAGAACCAGTCCAGAGTCGCTCATCTACATTTTCAGGAATTGGGGAATTTATTCAAGGAAAGTACACACTCATCTTCTTTTTTGTTGACAACATTGAGGACTCATCCTCAACGATCTCTCCCTCTTCCTCCAGTGCCATATTTTCACCATCCATATAGATTACAATCCCCAAAGGCTCATTTGGCCCATCTGAATCTACATTAATTTACAAAACATCAATAAACTTGACACATAAATTTCCTTATTCTTGTTTCACAACCCATGTTTTATAGTAATGATAAAATTGGATAACCTTGCAAATCTTAAAAGAAAAAAGTTAAAAGGAAGAAATAGAAACAAAGAAATGGGCATCAATGTTAGGAATATTTAGGCAGTAGATCCAACGTTCAGTAAAGTAAAACTCAAGTTGTCAAGGACCGAGGATTAAACACCGACATAGAACTATGGATATTTGGAGAAACATTCAACGACCTTGTGTCTGAAAATTTTCATTATAATATATATTTGAGAAACCTCATATCAAGGACAAAGTTGTAAGCCTAACAAAGTTTGGCATAGAGAACTTGCATAGAATAAATATGTGCAAGAGGTAAACTCATAGTATGAGTCTAAACTGCAAACATAAATAAGATCTGAATTGGCCCATGTTTCGACACACAATTCGCTCAAAAAACACCAATCCAAAATACAGTTAAGATATGCCCTTTACTGTTAATAAATAACCTTTAAAAGGCTTCAAGTTATAACTTACCATGCAATCTTGATCAAAAAATGTGGTATATTGGATGCCTGAATCAAATTTTCCAAGGAAATATGGCAGATATTTAGCACATCATCAACTATAAGATAAAATTTTGGTAAACAAATCTAGTTGAATAGAGTATTTTCTCAACTTTTTGGGGATTTTCACACCTTTAAAAACATTATACATTGAGGATATTTCATATATTTTTGTCATTTCGTGGTGATCTAAAACAGTTTTCATCCAGTTAGTTTCCAACAAGGGATTTCATGGAAAACCAAATAGATTATCCTATATAAACATAAACTTTTTTCTGGAGTGGAATCCATGTAGTAAATTTAACATAGTGTTTCCACTATGAAGTTTTGGGGTTTTGCAACAGGTTCATAACTATACTTCACAATGACAAATCACCAAGAAGAGTTTGTAAGGTTTTAGAAGAGAATCATAATCATTATTTTTATCATCATTGTTTATTATAAAAGGTGAATCAAATAAGGTTCACGATCCATGCAAGACCCAAAAACTGATCTACTTTTTTCATGTGCTCAAGCCTTGAAAGCCAAGCTCCAAGCTTCCAAGATGGTTCAATTAGACGAAGTAAAGGTTGATTATTGTCTCTATGCACTCCTACATTAAGATATAACCTTTTCAATCCCTTGAAATAGGTATCAATACTCTAGGTCACTTTTTATAATATATTTAATAGTCTTACCATGATTTCTGGGGTTACCCGTGATTCAAGGGTTTTCCTAGTGCTTGCAGAGTGTAAGTCGGCCTCCATAAATAAAAAAATTTGTACCATGTGTGAGAGTGAACCCACGTGTATAAAGAACCTTCAACCACTTCATTCCTTGAAGGTTTGATACATTCTCCAACAAATCGAAATCTATGCCATCATTCTCCAAACCTGCTGACTGCCTATGAAAAGTAAGTGCAGAAATGCACTCCATTCATTCAAAAAAATTGAATACAGACCAGAAGTGTTTAATAGCATGTGTTTCAAATCTTGAGGGGGTACCATACACCTCCTTAGACTTTAGCAGTCAAATTTCTATGCAGATGGGTGCCCTTGTCCAACAAACATGGGGTCTCATGTCTAACTAGGTCATGACCTTAAAATAAGATTATTTTTATTATCATTGTTTATTATCAAGTATCTTTTAGAAAAGGTATCCCATTCTCAAAATAAAAATTAAGTGCTCATAATTTCAACTGTCTGCTTAAAAGGCCAATTCTGGACCCAAAAAACAAAACATGAAACCAGCCTGAGTTGGCTTTCAAAATGCATACAAAACCATCTTAAATGCACACCTAGTGTAATATGAAGGCATATTCATGTAGCCTATAAAATGATGCACAACCCTATGCCTTTCATAATTCATAAGGATGTATTTAGATGAGAGTTGTAGACATGTCAAAATGGCACTTTAGTTGTTTTGTCACCTTCAAGCTATGTGAACTAACCTTACCAAAAATGCACGCCAAAATTAAATTATGCACTCAAACAATGAAATAAATCATGGGATGAAATCATACACCATTTATGACATTTCAATGTGATCATACTTCTTTCCTAATCCAATAAGTGGTTGTTGTTGTAGATCAAGGAAAATTTTCCTTCAAATCTGGTTGTGGAAAATCAGTCTGGCACAATCTTTCAAAATTCATGCAAGGGCCATCCAAATGATGAATTCATGAAAATTGCATATATGGAGTTGTAGTATCTTGGATGATTCTTCCTCTTATTTGTTCAAATATTCAAATATTGTCCTCATATTGAAGCTAGAGGTTTTCCAAAATGGTAGTTTGATGTTTTGGCACTTTTTACAACCTATGGACTAGTTTCGAGATGTGCACTTCAAAGCCCACCAATCCTCCCCAAGATGATTTTGATATTTTTTTATGTCTTCTAAAATATTTGACCTTATCCCGAGCTGATATTTTCCTTTATTTAGCGCATAATGTATGTTATCCATATTTAAGATAATTTGAGCATGTGAAACTCATGTCAAATCAGCCTAACTTAGCTTCGAAAAATGAATGCCATCTGTATCACAAAAAGTACGCAATAGTAGACAACCCAATCGCTGAAAATTCCAGTTTTTTTATTACTTCCAAAAGAAAATCAGCATAAATAGGACACAGTCCAAAGAATCTAGGAATATTACCTATGAGTTATAGTGTACTTAGTTACAACCTTCTTCTCTTCAACGAGATTGACAAGATTTCTGAAATCCACTACTAGTCCTTCAATTGAGCAAATAGCAAAACCAATTTCCTTGCTAAATATCACATTATAAGAAAACACGTTAATAAAGTTGTTATCTAAAAATATAATAGTAATAAATACATTCAATAAGACATCTAAACTCCACAAACACATTTTATTGCAATATTAGTCGTGCGACCATCGACATGAAACAATATTACAGTGACATTCTTAAAAAATGGATTATCAACAATCCAAGCCTCAACTTTAATTCACTTCTTTATTCAACAGAGTCTAGAGATCACATCCCTCAGATATTGTGGAGCATATGTCCATGCATAGTGAATAGATCCCTTGAAAGTCTTCCTGCATGCTGAGACAATATATTAAATAATGTGCATATGCAACCACCAGCTTTCTTCCTGACTAATAACTACACCTCCATGACATATCCAGATGTATCATATCCAAAAAGAAATCTAAAAACTGGAATACGTATTCTCATCCATATCCTATTTGTGTTATGGTAAATACAACTCAAAACCTACATAAGTGCCATATGGTAAACAAGTGATATCTGACATAAAAGTAAAAATATCACTAATTCTTAGATCAGGGACATGAGAATTAGATGTGTCATTAAAGGAAAAGATAAAATTATAAAGTAAGCTTCCTATACTTTTCAATAAAACCAAACAAGGATAAACAGGAAATACAAATAACAAAACTTGTAAAAACCAAGCATGGAATATGCCATGTACATGTCTCCAAAGTACTTGATGTTGAATTTTAGGGGTTAGAGGAGTTTTTAATTTAAGTAGTAAACTTTAATGCATGAACGTATAAAATCATATTCAGAACAATACTGATGTAATAAAATTTGAACTGTAATAAACAAACATAATTTTCATCTATTTCAACTTAACGCTCCATTAGTCACTGTGTTAAAGTTGGTCCTCGAGAATCATCAAATTCCATGTACAGTAACAACAAGATAAAATAATGTACAGTCCATACAAGTCTGAACGCATAATTTTCATCTTTCAACATTAACACTACCAAAAGTCCACATTCAGGAGTGTTTAAATTGAAAGAGATGAAAATTATGCTTTAAAATTATCTTGCCATGTGTCTTATCTCACTCTTGTACATTATTTTATGAAATTATACATTACAATTATATCACAAATAAATAAGGAGCAAGGTAATACTCTAGATTATGTTGTTAAAGGGCAAGAAATATAAAAATTTGGAAAACACAGAATACCTGGTGAGATTAATGCATGAACATATAAAGTCAAATTCAGAACAATACTGCTCTAACAAAATTTGAACTGTAATAAACAAACATAATTTTCATCTCTTTCAACTTAACGCTCCATTATTCACTGTGTTAAAGTTGGTCATCGAGAATCATAAAATTCCATGTACAATAACAACATGATAAAATAATGTACAATAGATATCAATAGTAAATAATCATAACCAATATTTGAATCAACCATATACTCAGATTTTTCAGATTTGATCTTATCACTGAAGGGACAAGTCACTCTAGACAAACAATTTACGTACCTTGAGAGAGGTCCAGAGAGGGTTAAAGCATAATCATATTGACCACATACTGACCCACAATTCTTAGTGAACAAACACATTCATACCCAATACAATCATGTTGACAAATGACACACAATCATGCTGGTTAAGGATGCAGTCACATACTGCAGAGACAAATAGACATACTTTGCACCGTCATGCTTGAAAAAACATAGTACACCGATAAAGTGAAACTCACTGTCATTCTAGGTAATACCCCACAATCCACACAAGAAAACAAGCTCATGGTCACCTCATGGTCACTCTAGGGAAGGACCTACAATCCACCCAAGAAAATAGATCATTGTCATGCTGGAGAAGGACACAGTCCACTAAGAAAATAGATCACGGTCAGGCCGGGGAAGGACCCACAGTCCACTCAAGAAAACAAATCACAGTCATACTGGTGAAGGACACATAGTCCACCAAGAAACAGATCTCAGTCACGCTAGTGAAGGACCCACATTCCACCCAAGAAAATATATCACAATCATGCTGGAGAAGGATCTATCAAGGTATCACTAAGGAACATGTCTTTCGGTCATGTTGAAGGACCCATAATCCACCAATAAACTGCAAAGAAACAAATCACGGTCATGCTGGTGAAGGTCCCACATTCCACCAAGAAACAGACTCACGGTTACACTATGGAAGAACCCACAGTCCACCCAAGAAACATGCCATGGTCACGTTGGGGAAGGACCCACAATCCAACAGAATCACGGTCATGCTGGTGCAAAGTGACCACGTGGAAGGTGTAACAAGGAAATCCTAGTCATGGGGGTGGTGAAACAAGAGATCACATGGAGCAGAAACAAAGATCGTCAAAATATCACGTAGAGGGAGAGAGCTCAGTCACGTTGAGTACTAGACCACGATCTAGATCCATCTCTCATGTTAAATTAAAAATTTAATTTATAATATAGATACTCCTTAAGATAAGGTATCAAAACATTAATAAACATAACCTATGGACCAAGTAAGATAAAGGATCATGAGTCAACCAAGGGGGAATTAACAAAACAAACCACAAACCCAAAAGGTCAAGGTGAACTATATAAGGTGGACATGCAACTCCTTTATAGGACCAACAAGACCAATAATATTTTCTCTCTTAGGGTACACTATTTTATATATTTTTGTCATCACTATATACGATTCATTAGTTATAGAAAGTAGAACCAAATAAACAACTTATACAAGGAAGAGAAGTGAAATCCATAAAAAGTAGTTATATTGGAAACTGCAACTACAATTGAAATACATAAATAGGCATCAAAGAAATAGCAAACCATCTCAAATAGACATAAACCATGACAAACAATGACAAAATAGTACTAGAAACAAAATAGTATCATTTTAACTATACAAGATAAGTTTAAAGCATAATTTTCATCTCTTTCAACTTTAACACTCTCCAAGGTCCATGTGTTAAAGTTGAAAATTATACAAATACAATAAATAAAAGTAGTAGTAAATCTAACTCAAAGTACAAAGAAAACTAATACGATAACCAACTACGAGAGTTGAAACCTTCTCACTCTTGTCTAGTTATAGTTGAAAAGCATACAAAGACAATAAATAACATCAATAGTAAATCTAACCCGTGTCTCACTCAAAGTACAAAGAAAAAAAATAATAACCCACTAGGAGAGTTGAAACGTGGTTGAAACCTTCCTTATACTCAACAATATGTTTTTAGATAAGATATTTTCTATTAAGAGAAAAGTCACTACATTAACAAAGGACATACCTGAGAGAGAATAAATTGAGTTACCTAGTCAACAAGCAAGGAATCCCTAATTACTGGAGCAGCAGAGCAAGGAATCCTTGTGGTTTAAGCAGATTTAAGTGGACTAAGATCTCTATTGCACTGTATGAGTGTTTGGGTCTTCTTAAAGCACACTTAAAGTGAACCGTAATGAAACCCCAAACACTGGAGTAGCAGACCCAAATACAACAAACTATAAAATAACAGGTAATGATGAAATTTCACACACAAAAAGTGCATAAACCAAATCTCTGTTTGTATCCCATACAAAGCCCATGGATTTCTTATAACTTATGACACTCAAACAGTGCAATAAATATATTATACCATTGGACTATGAAACCATGCGGTGTCGCTAACAGACCAATACCATATCACGCCTGTTCATATTGGGCACTTCATAATTATTAAAAAAAACATTATATTGGGGCCATATTAATGGTCTAGGGGTTTTTTTATGGTTTAAGAAAAAATATAATATGTTGGGGATTTTATTATAGAAGTGGGTGGATCAGCAACACTAGATGGGTGTGGAGAAGCATCGCAATCACAACATAAGCAGGGGAACGCTAGCATAAATACCAATCAAGGGTCAGACTTGTGTTTTCAGCCGTGTTGGAGCATTGGGGGTTCTAGGCTCAGACTGCGATGTTGTTCAACATAAGATCAAGAGTCAACAAGAGGGATCAAGAAGACGAAGGTTTCAAAATTGTGGTCAAACTGTTATATTATCTCTTAAGGTACCACAAAGGAACAAGTTTTTCGACTGTTTTGGAGGAGCACCAAGGAACGGGGTTTTTCATTTTTGGATGTGTTGGAGGAGCACCAAAGCATAGGGTTTAAAGCACTAGACAAGATAATTTGGAGTAGCACCAAGGCATAGGGTTTCCTTCCATGTTGGAGGAGCACCAAGGCATAGGGTTTAAAGCACCAGACAAGATAAGTTTAAGTCGTGTTGGAGAATTGGGGTTCCAGGCTTGTACTGTGTTGTGGGTCAACACAAGATAAAGATTCAACAAGAGGGGTCAAGAAGATGAAGGTGTCAAACTCATGGTTAGACTATTATATTCTCTCTTAAGGTATCACCAAGGTATATATTCCATAACTTATAAGTGTTCCAAACCATAGTAATAAGTTTTATCATCACCATATTAGGAAGGTCCATACCACGTCCATACCCACTCCATACCACAACAGGTGCACAACAATGAGTTTTATAACAAGAGATTTCCACACCCTAGCCATCTTTCAAATCAACAATAGTCACAATTTCCTAATGAGTTAATATGCACTCCACACAAACATGACAAAATTAAAGAACGCTTCCACTGAAAAATTTTAAGAGGTGAAACCATAAACATCGAATGGACTATCAAGTGTCATATCCCCTCCCGTCGACCCGAGAGGGAACGCGACCATTGTGCTATTTACTCTGGGAAATTTAAATCCCAAGAACATACACATGATAAAAATTCATTGAACTTAAACATACACATATGCATAAATTATTAACATACAACGAAAGAAAAATTCATTCATTCACAACATTTAACATGTTCATCATATTTCATAGACAAGAACACTTATCTTGAAAGAAGCTTGTCCCGCAACTAGCTACATTGCTACAATGTTCCACCCAACCATAGGACAATGTGCTCATCAATATCTCAACAACACAACCACCCCTGAGCTGGGCATGATTCCCACAAGGAATAAGGGGACACTAGTAGACTCACACATACCCAAGGATTTATCAAAATTCAGCCAAGCCAACACAGTTGGGTTTATCAGGCTACAAAGGAGATGGAAAGGATGACTGCTAAGCTAGTGAGCTCAACCACATAGCTATAGATAGGGATGATTTTAAGGAACCATACTAATTTAAAAGTGTATAAATGTTGGCGAATCTTACCAATTCTTAAAACGGCAACATAAAATGTTTGGCGATATTTTTCAAAAAATATTTTAATTTCCAAGTATTTTATATCGTTTATATAATAATTTGGTGATTTTTAGGGTGAACAAAGTTTACCCCATCAAAATTGGGAGAAATAGAGCTTCAAAAAATGCAAAATGGTGAATCTTTTTTGGAGAAAAACCCCTAAAAATAGCCCATGGGCTAAATTTCGTCCCTAAAATTATCCCTAGCTATAGACACCTGCACCAGATCTAGCCTGGCTTCTAAAACACCTACACACCCAACACAAGGAAGCATCCCTTTCTCTGCTACATAGTCCCCCAGGATATGCCTTCCCAATTAGTGCTATTCAGGGTGTGCAAATAAGAAAACCAGCCCCTTAGATATGTCTGTGAGGTTCCTTCTCACACTAGGTTTATCAATCTAGTTCAGACCCCATTTCCACTCTCAAACCAATTCAGATCAAAGAAAATTATGCACACACAATAGAATACAAAATTCGGGGTTGAGGAAAAATGGTTTCAACAACAAAACAAATTATTAAGATGGGTTAAAACAACCCCTTAACAACAAATCAATTTCCCAAGTCGTTTATGGCCCTAACATGGCCAAAATGAACTCAACAACACATAAAATTTGTGGGTCTCTTCTCCCACTCAGTGGCATTACCAAAAACGAATTTCCAACTTGAGGAAGATGAGGAAAACAACAAGAAAACATGAGGAAGACAACCCAATCCTTGGGCATTACAAAAACGACCTCCTATACATGGGAAAGATGAGGTAAATCGCCAAAATCGTGGATGGATACACACAAGAATCTCTAGCTTCCTGAGAGAGCTCATGTGAATTAGAGAAAATGGCGAGGAAGATGAAAAAACGTGAATGCAGAATGCTAGGAGCTCCAAAAACGTGGGGAAAGACAACAACCTCCATGCATGAGGGAATGGGAATCATTTTTGGGCAATAACTTGCCCCATAAGTCAAAATTGCATTTCCCAAAAACTGATAGCTTCTCCAATTCGAATTTGGACTGTCATACCTTTCCCATCCCATGCAATAACCAACTCAACCAATTTCTAGTAGTAATAAATGATTGGGTGAATAAGACAAGAAAGGTAGTTGACAGTTTGATGGGTTCTCCCTTTGACATTTGGATTTTATCCATTGGCCCAGAGGTTTGAATATCCCCCCACCTTATCCTTAGGAAATCACACCCCAACCCATTATTCGTTGCATTGACATAGCTGGTTGTGGGGTTTTAATTAAATTACATATTTACATGATGTCCAAAATTATAATGTGCCAACTATCACAAAAATACCAGTGGCAATAATTTTTAATCGCCGAAACATAAAACACTAAATTGATGGTGGGGATTTTGCCTTTAGCTCCACACCATGATTAAATACAATATTTACATCACATACATTTAATTCAAACGAAGTCAAAATCAGGGTGTTACATCAAGATTTAAACTTGAAAATTTCTCTGATTTCTCAACTTTGTTGTCAACTGCTGAACTATTACCATCATCATTGTTGTCAATAATATCTGAAAATACATTCTTTCCAATTCATGTACAACATGAGACTGAAAAAGAGAGTGAAAAGAGATACCTTTTCTTTTAGTAATCATACAAAACTTGGACTGTGCTATGCAGCTTCCATGAGCTAATAACACATAGTCAGCTAATAAGATTTAAAAGCTTAAGCAAAAGTGAAGCAAAATTGTAAGGCATTCTAAATAACGTGTAAATAATGAGCACACCAAAATTAAGTGTGAATTAAGTCTGAGTATCCCAAGTTCTGGATCCATACTAACTTAACATCAAATGAAAGCCAAAACATATTTGATATAAACTGTGTAACAATGAACAACTTGATATTTGATATAGCTGTAGATTTAAATTATCAAAGCACACAACCCTAATTAATTTGATAGGAACCCAATTCAAGCAAAATCCAAACAAACCCATTTAATACCAATGCAAGCACACAACCCTAACCAATTTTAATACAAATGCAATCTATCACATAGACCCATAGATAGTTCATATAATTATGGAAGTATTGCAACATGCTTTCTAACTCTTTGACTGCCAAACATCCAACACGTATTAAGAGGTGGAAAACCATGTCACAATTATGGCATGTGACATTTCGTGTGAACAATAAAATGTATCGGATATAAGATGTAACTTGGAAAGCAATAACAAACAATTTCATTGAAAGGCTTGCAAAAGTTTTGAAATTACCTTTGCTATAACCCTTTCTAGAATGAGATCATGCATGCTTTGATTCTCTCGCAAGGAAAGTGCAGCATGGACTTCTTGCAAAAACAGGAAAAATAGAGAATTAATGACCTTGATTGTAGAATTTTTGGAAAAATGAAACATGACATAAAATGAATACTTGTTAAAACATACCTGAGTAGTTGTTGGCAGTTGAGGCAAAGTAAAGTGGCCTTGAGGACGATCCATTTTGCAGGCATGATGATCATCAATCCTGGCTGAAATTTACTATTGATAATATTTACTATTTATGTTACTACTGTTGTTATTTATATGTACATATGTTATTTACTACCAGTGTTATTCCATTTAAGAAAACATTTAGAAAACACATTTCAAGAAACACACATTAAGTAACATTCCATTTAAGTATTGAAGTAGCAAAAGAAAGTATATGAAAACTCTAACATGGGCATGGGCACCAAAATTTGATAAACAAAAACTTGTTTCATCCTTTTAAAAGTAATATTAAACATAATTGTTGAACTAGCCAACAGTTCAATAACCCTCAAGAACCATGCTTCAAGAACACATAAATAAATATTTGACAATTGATAACTTCACATAGAGTTATCCCAACCAATCGGCATCCGAACCATTCACCGCACCTAAAGATAAGATAAATTAAAATGAGTATAAAATGAGTATGAAATTGATACAAATGAATCAACGATAATACAAAAAAAATACTTTATAAATAAGCTATAAGATAGTAGTACAAAGATAAGATAAATTAGAATGGTTTGAAAACTTCACCCTATTTAAATTTTTAATGAAATACCAAAAAATTATGTGGTCGCTTTCTTCTTACTTGTATGTGTCATTCTTGATATTGTATGATAGGTTTTCTGTTTCTATAACAGATTCAAGTTGTATGAAGATGATCTGTCGGATCATACTTGTACATGTGTTTCCCCTTTATTCTATTTTACCAACAACATTGAAGCTCAACACCTTCAGGCCTATCCAAAATATCAATGTCATTATGGTGATAAAACACCCTATTACCATCTTTCTTATTCTTTGAACTCTTCAAATGTACCAAGTCCCATAAGAAACGTCGTCCTTTTTACTTTGAGATACACCTTTTCTTGTAGTACGTTCAGCTACAACTATAGACTCGCTCTCAAACAACACCACACAATTTGATCCAATTACAAAACCAATTGCAACAACCTTTTTGGGGGCCCTCTCATCTTGCTTGAAGTATACTCCTTTCCTCACTTTAGTCAATATATCTTTTGATAATGTCAGGTTTCCATTCAATTGACTAACTAAACAAGATTTGTACATGTCCTTGCCATCGAGATCCACCATTGGTTTGGTAGTTATGTTTACATTTTCATCAACAGAATCTAAAATAACCATCCAACTAGTGCCTCCACTCACTTTCCATCATTTGCAATTCACTATCATTGAGTACTGTAAAAGATGAAGATTGGAATATGGATGTGGAAATTAATGACTCGATGGAGAATTATCAACTACTTCATCCACATATTCGAATGTTGGAACATTGTGATCCTCTATCCATGGTTTAAACCACCAAGAATATTCTGTGTCTTTTTGGTTGCATGCCAAAACCTTGTAAAATTTCCTGTGCATCCTCCAATCTTATCTTGAGAGCTTCTATAATTTTATTATCTGTGGATATTGAATCATATTGTGACAAGACATCACCTTCCTCTACTGTTTGTTGATGCAATTTATTCCAGATACTCATTTGTTTCACATGAGATTTATTGAAACAAAGCCCATGGGGATTCAATTCTTCTTCAACAACTCTATTAAGGGTTCCAATAGCATGAAGTAAGCCAACGAAATCATATGCCCTCTCTACTCCAACCATGCCACTGAATTTGCTAAATAAGTACTCACATACATTTGACCTAGTCAGGTGCAATGCACATGGCAAGTTAGAGTATTGATCACAAAATAATCTCATCAACAAAACTGTAAAGTGGTAAGAATTTTTCACATCTTGATATGCCTCTCTGCTAATGAAATTAATGTTGAAATTAGTATTTGTTTATTCTCTGGCCCAACATAGACATAACATGAAGAAATGATGGAATCTTGAAGAATTTTGCACTCTTTCCCAAAGAGTCAAACTAGGAGACAAAAGAATATCAATATAGTTAGAAACGATTGCTAGATAGGTCTCTATAACCAATGTCCTGTCCTTCCTACCACCTATACTTCTCATTTCCTTAAAGCACCTCTAGACATGCCTTGAAGCAATGCGTTGTGCTGAACCCCAGTTTTGGAGACCAATCCTCTCTATATCCTCAATTTTAAGCTTGTGGTCATCCACTTTAAAAATGTTATAAACCATTCCTACATGGTTAAAACTAATTAACTCTTCTCCAACAATAAGATCTCGTCAACCACTAAAAAAATTATTCACTATCTTTTTTCCATTGTGGATGTAATCCTGATCATGAAGTCCTATTAATTTAAATCCATCATACAACCTAGTTAGCCTCCACCCTTCCCAGGGAATTTGATATCTCATGCATTTCGTTGAGTAATAATCCTTCAGCATAAGCATTCTTTTCCTACTATTGCCATCTGAGGAATGACCAATAATAGGTCCTAAAAAATGTTCCACATGTTTCTTCCATAGGTATTCTACTTTTTCCCATTGTCGATGGACAAAATTTTCATCAAACCTATTGCATGTTGGATGAACAACCACAACCAAATTAGGAAGCTTCTCATGTAAAGGATTTGCAATAATAATACGTGCATAATGGCCAATCACATAATTCTTGAAGGAATATGTAATGATCTCATAGCCTGCAACAACCTCACCAATCTTCACCAAGAAATGTGATTGGCACTTATGTTCTTCTTTCTTACCACAAAAACCCACCAATCTATCACTTTTTGCTACCCACCTGACATATTTTTTCACAATAGTTTCATCTTCAGCAAGGCATACGAGAATTGGGCCCTCTATACCATGTTTGTCTTTATAGGAAGCATAAAAAATTTTATTGTCTCAAAAATGTACTCTTGCTCCCCTGGGATATATGTCAATGATTTTCTAACTTTCCTTAAAGTCATAGATATCAAAGGGCCATCTAGATTCAAGCTAATAAAGCTATGTAGTCTAGGACCTCCCCAAAACTTAATCATCTCATAAATGGATTGAGTGGATGCACTATACCTTCTACCTGACTTTGAACGAACTTGGTTGTGAAATATATCTTGAACAAATTCCCAAACTACATATTTACCTTGTAATTTTCCTTACTTATGAGCCTCACACACATCCTTGCAAAACCTGAACACATCCTTTCTTCCTGTAGATTCGAACAACTTTTCCCTTAGAGACCTTGTTCTAATAAAAAATGTAGCAACCTTTGTCCTCTCCCACCAAAGAGATCACATTTTTAATCTATGTGTAGCATTTGCATCTCTTGCAACAATTTTGAATTCGGTTTGAGTCAAATGGTCCAACCTTATCCCTTTCCTTGTATCTCTCCCATGTCTTTTCAGGTTTCTCCTTGATTCGGGATATAAACACATTCGAAATTCGTCACAATTAGGTATCATCTTACAAAAATTGCATGTCAATGAGTCAAAAGGTATTCCTATTTCATAAACCCTCTTGTAATGAATATGTGTGTATTTACCATTAATACGACATTCAATACCATGATAATATAGTGTTCTCCTGGTATGTTTCTCTATGGTCCACATTTTTCCACCAAATTGGTCATCCATTAGAACCTTTGTGTCCAATCTCTCCCCTCTTCTCTCAAGATAGGGATCCCAATACCCCCAACATAATAATATTAGGGGAGGTATTTATCCTAGAACAATATGAAAAAACACATTGGTTAATGATCTACTAATTGCTACTAACAAGTAATAACAAATAAAGTACCGTGCATATTAAAATTCAAATTAAATTAAAACTTGGGTATTTAACACACTTGAAGTAGAATCATGTGAACTTGGAGAAGCCCCATGTAATGGTGATGGTAGTGATGTGATCAATAACTTAGTCAAACTTTGTTGGGACTTTTCATTGGCAGGATTCTTGGGTCTCCCAACTGTTCCACTCCTCAACACAACTGTATCATGTGAAGCCTCAACCGTAGTAGTAGTGTGCTTCTTTGATTTCATGTGTTCATTTAGAGAATTGAAAATATTACCACTTGTCGACACCAAAGAGAACCATCTATTGCATCGTGTACATTCCACTCTTAATTTTTTCTTTTCCTCATAGTTTGCAAGTGTTTCTTCCACCACCTTGAACAAATTAGGCTCTTCCATTTGGTTGAAATCGTGTAGAAGTTTGATTGCTTGATCAATCTCAAGTTGATCTCTAGCCATTGTTGTCGTCTCTTCTCTATTACATGAAGGAATTTCATGAATTCCCAACATTCAAATGTGATGTTGATGGGACCCTGTTTTCATATGATTTTTTTTGAAGTTACAAACTATTCGCACTACCAAGGATACGTCCCCCATTCCATAATCAATGCCACAAATTTTACAATGGATATTTATATTAGGTTTTCCATTTTCTGAATATAACTTGAGTGTTAGCCTCTCCTTGACAAACTCTTCCATTAAACTATTGAATTTATGTTCCCAAGATGCCAATACATTAGGATCAACCAGTACAACTTGTTCAATTGACTCAGACACATGATCAACTCTTATTTTTTGTTTCATAGGTTCCTCCACATTCCCTTCAATGTTTTAAGAGATTGGCATTCCTTCCATTACATGTGATTGGAATGTTTCAACACCCAATGTTCCTACTTTCCTCTTAATGTCTATATTTGTTGTTGTAGGTTTCCTTTTTTTCTCTTTCTTTGTATTTAAAGGAATTCCAATTGGGGCAATAAAATCAAAAGGATATTCAATGATGTCATCGTCCACAATTTCACAATGTATATTAGCATATGTACAACCTTTTTGACACTGGACTATGTCAAGGGCACAATTCTCTTCACCAATATAAATTGCAAAGTCCACAACATCACTTGGATCCATCTGCATTTCCATCCATGTGTACCATTTAGTTGGTTAATAAACACCTAAAATTATAACAAAATTTTCACAAGTTTGGATATAATATGGATTTGAAATGAGGTGATTGCATCCATAAATAAATGAAAGAAATATGTATTCAAATTTACACATGCATATTCATTCATTAATAAAACAAAGAGCTAGGAAGCAAGGTATGAACTTTCAATACAAATCTTTAAAAAGGATGAAGAAATATTACTATCGGGATGAAACACCTTGAAACAAAATGTATTGTCGGTGTATTTTTCAAATATCCCTCCCCAAACTGATGAGTCAGCTTCAATGTACTTGCAAACGATCAAAAGGTGATCCAAACAAGAGATGAAAAAACATAGAAACTTCATTAATAGCATAAAATATTTCCCAGATGGAGACAAATTAATAAAACAAAGAGCTAGGAAGCAAGGTATGAACTTTCAATTCAAATATCTAAAAAGGATGAAGAAATCTTTCTATGAAACAAAATGTATTGTCAGTGGATTTTTGAAATATCCCTCCCCAAACTGATGAGTTAGATTCAATGTACCTGCTTATGATCAAAAGGTGATCAAAACAAGAGATGAAAAACATAGAAACTCTATTAATAGCATAAAATATTTCCCTAGAGACAAATTAATAAAACAAAGAGCTAGGAAGCAAGGTATGGACTTTAAATTCAAATTTCTAAAAAGGATGAAGAAATATTAATATCGAGATGAAACACCTTGAAACAAAATGTATTGTCAATATCCCTCCCCAAACTGATGAGTCAGCTTCAACGTACCTGCAGATGATCAAAAGGTGATCAAAACAAGACATGAAAAAACATAGAAACTCTGTTAATAGCATAAAATATGTCCCTAGATACAAATTAATAAAACAAAGAGCTAGGAAGCAAGGTATGAACTTTAAATTCAAATATCTAAAAAGGATGAAGAAATATTACTATCGGGATGAAACACCTTGAAACAAAATGTATTGTTAGTGTATTTTTCAAATATCCCTCCCCAAACTGATGAGTCAGCTTCAACATACCTGCAGATGATCAAAAGGTGTTCAGAACAAGAGATGAAAAAACATAGAAACTCTATTAATAGCATAAAATATTTCCCTGGAGACAAATTAATAAAACAAAGAGATAGGAAGCAAGGTATGAACTTTCAATTCAAATCTCTAAAAAGGATGAAGAAATATTACTATCCTGATGAAACACCTTGAAACAAAATGTATTGTCAGTGGTTTTTTCAAATATCCCTCCCCAAATGGATGAGTGAGCTTCAACATACCTGCATACGATCAAAAGGTGATCAAAAAAAGAGATGAAAAAACATAGAAACTCTGTTAATAGCAAAAAATATTTCCCTCGAGACAAATTAATAAAACAAAGAGCTAGGAAGCAAGGTATGAAATTTTCATTCAAATCTCTAAAAAGGACGAAGAAATATTACTATAGAGATGAAACACCTTGAAACAAAATGTATTGTTAGTGGCATTTTCAATTATCCCTCCCCAAACTGATGAGTCAACTTCAACCTACCTGCAGACGATCAAAAGTTGATAAAAAAAAAGAGATGAAAAAACATAGAAACTCTATTAATAGCATAAAATATTTCCCTATAGACAAATAAGTTAATGGCATAAAATATTTCATTGTTTGCTTGCAATTTCAAAGGAAAATATAGATGTGTAAGAAGTTGTCATGGAGTTTGCTATAAAGTCTAATGATGTGATTATTTGGTACCACCTAAGTGGGTATCCCATCACACATGCATTAGAGATGTTGATGATAATATCACCAAGATAACCTTGAGGTATATGGGAGTTAAATGAACGTCACGCTACCAAAACCAATCCTACTATCATAACTACATTTAACGCCTTGTTCCATGACTTGAGAAGGATTTTTTTATCAGCCATGCTATTTATCTAACTTCATGTGCAAGTGGTTGCAGTTGTGTCATTAAACAAAAAATTTACAAGAAACCTAGATTTACACCATACCATAACCCTAACCCTAACACTAGCTCTAGCCCTAACATTTTTAATTCCACAAACCCTCATCCTTTCTCATCATGAAACTCCCCTAACCCCAACCCTCACGTTAATTTGTGCCATCTTCCCATGAAGTGTCCCTTTTATTAGTACATATGTATGATTGTTAATCATGACATTTCTTAATCCTTGTAAACATTTTGCAGGTATGTTAAGAGCATAAATGACAAGCAGCTAACGAAATACGAGAGTGCAATTAAAAGAGATTATTACAAACCTGAAGCAACAACTGGCAATGGTATTCCAATTATTCCCTGTAGCCTCATAGCTTGGAGTTTGTTCAATGATATTAGCTACAACTTATCTAGAGGGGACAAAACACTAACATTGAACAAGAAATGTATTTTGTGGAAAAGTAATCGTGAACATAAATTTGGAAAAAATATTTATCCCAAGAATTTTCAGATGGAAGGAGATATAATTTCAATCGATAACATACAAAGAATTTCCGCAAGGAGGATTCACGAGTGTGGATTTTTTATATAAAAGAAATGGCTATTTTTATATTAAAATAAAATTGTGGTTGAACTGTCTAGCAGGATAATAGAAAATTTATTAAAGTTGTTGTCAGTACTATATAATTTCTTAAAATTTTAGTATTGTTGTCTACTATTTGTGCTGGTGTTAGAGTTCTATAAATACCATTGTCTATTTGGCAGGTATAATATTGATGTACAAACTTCAATAACAAAATTGCAACTTTCAAAATCATCACAAAATCCAGATATTAATAGGGTTCATCCCTACTAAGGGTTTCCATCCTATTTCACATCCTGGATGAGCAATCATTTAACATATTAACACACATTCAGGATCAGGGGATTCGCTAGAGGGAAGATCGACTGCGGTGTGGGAAAGGTTATATTCCATGCTTTTGCAGCTGAAAATATTAACAGTGCCAAAATAACCATCACCTTAACTACAAATATATTCATCTTACCTTCACTTCACTTGCTCCCTCAGAATCCTGAGAGAATTATCACAGGATTTATGAGTGAGCAATCTTGAGAGAATTATCACAGGAATTTTGCATCATCCGCTGCTATTTAAAAGCACGATCTCTAGTTGGATAAACTATGGTAATTTTCAGAAAACCACTATGAGATACTAGCTAGTGGTGGGCCTACGAATTTGTAGGTAGGATTTGCTACAATTTAGCGAAGTCATTTGCACATTTAATTATATCAAAAACATGTACACCCATAACATGTATCACAGGATTGAATCTCTTAGTGGAGATAGAAATAAGAATCTTGATTGAGGGTTGTAATTATCTCTTTGTTAACATGATCAGAAAGCCTAATTTGGTCTGACATTGTTTCAGATTGATTCTATATCATAATTTCATATACCAACACTAAAATTTCAACCTGAATTTATATCAGACTTCCCTTTGCCACTACCAAATATTTAATTGAAGAGTTTTTTTTAATAAGTTTGGCGACAAACCTTACACTACCCCTACAAAAAAACTATATTTCAATGGAAAACCTAGACCTTCAATGTCCCAGTCAAAGTTACTTTTCCATAGGTAGGAGTTCCATAAAATGTGTAGAGGAGATGACTTTAAATTGGAACGGAGATGACTTAAAGTGGAGAAATCTAAATTTTTTAAAATTTGTATTTTTTTAGTTATGATATTTGTTACTGGATTTTAAGTTATGGTATTACAATATTTGATTTATATTAATTAAAGTGTATATCTTTTTATTATTTAAATGATATTTTTAAATATGTAAATGATTGCTTCTTTGCTTGAGTTGGTTCCTATTGCACTGTATCTTCCTCCTTCGTCACAAAATTATCCACACCAAAATAGGAAATAGAAAGAGGGGGAGCCATTTACTGATTAATATTGACTGCACAATTTCTCAATTCTTTCCTACAACATACCCATTCTTTATTACATATTTTTAGACCTCCAGTTTTTGTTTCCCTTGTTGATTTCAATCTGTCTTTATTTTTCCTTGAATGACTCTACCTGAAGTTTGGTGCTTTCTAGATTCCTTTGCATTGCATGGGCCTCTAATGCATTCCTTCTCTCCCAATATTTTCTCAATTCTTCCCATTTCTATGCATATAACAAAACACAATATTGGGCTTCTTCAATATGCTTCTTATATATCCAAATTCCCCTATGCAGGTCAAAGTTATCACAGATGCACATCATTCTGAGTGTGGATGTGAATTGGCCATTGTTTCATTCCTATCCATCTATTAAAGCACATAGGAAACTTCCAAAGAAGAGATAATATGGACAAACAACCTAATATAGAGGAAAATTTAAGAATCAGTGAGAAGTACCATCATTGGAATCTCAATGTAAGGATGGTGTTATTATACTCAAGGAAGACCTGTTAAGTATAGGCATTGATGCTTGAGGTGCAGCAATATAAGAACAAAAAATGGTGCAAGAACAAAAGTATCTAGCATCTATTTGCTTGACCTACAGGAAGTAAGATTCAAAACTTGAGCTTGCTTATTCTGCAACCTCCAAGCAAGCCAAAATTTGTTGGAACAACACTGTGAGATGAAGAATATTATTACATAACTATTTATCCAAAGAAGCATCAAACAATATGGTTAATCATATCAAAACTAGTTTGACTGAATGTGGCATCAACATGGTAATATAAATCAAGTGGGAAGATTGAAAAGACAATGTCAAGTGCCAAATTTTTGCTCAAGGCTCACCAATCTAAAATGCATTTGGCGAGGAAATGTATTGCATGTTGATGAAAACAACCCAAAGCATGCTCCATTTTCAAATAGTAGAATTGGAGCTCTGGAAATAAGCTACTTCTATAACACCATACTCAAAAAATTTGAGTCCTCATAAAATCTATTATGAGATTGCACCAGAAGAATCCTACCAGGGTAAGAAACCTCTAGTTTTAGACTTAGATATTTAGTATATTTGGCTCTTTGAGTACTTGATTAAATAATAGCTCCATGTTTTCACTTTCCAATTTACCACTCCACTTAATGGGAACATCTTATTTTCTTATCTATCTGCTTTCTTATCGTACATATTATTAAACACCCCATCTTCTTAGATGTTATCCTCTTAACAACACAGACTTTTCTCAGAATTATTACCCCCACTCGATCAACACTTAGGAAGGCCGATACTTTAGGGTTTGTGTTAGTGCTCGTGTTTGGTTGGAGAGGAAGTTGTGTTGCAGAATAATAGAGTAGGAAAGAGGATATATGGGTGAGGGAAGAAAGCTAGTCAGCCTGTGCAGGCTTTGCTTGACTTGTCAGGGAGGTGTAGGAAAGGCTAGTAAGGCTTGTTGTTCTGGCTAGATTTCTTTGCCGGTCGTAGCTCGTAATAAGAAAAGAGTAAACATACTAGAAATAAATAAAGAAGAAGAGTATTATGGGCATCAACCAATCTTGAAGCTAATATCATAGCCTGAAGCATGTATAAATACAACAAACATGAACAAACTATGCAACAATCTTGGACCAAAAGTGTATATCTGGGAAAGCAAAATTGGAATTTGGATAAGAAATCCACCATCCATCCCTAGGGCCATCCAGAACAATGCACATGTTACAAAACAAAAATGTCTAAGCTGGATTGAAGGACTTGGATGCGTATGTTTCTTGACTATATAATATATAGTAGGATATGCAGGTTATTCAACCCTGAGATAAATTAGTTCATATGAAGCCAAGATATGTTCTTAAATGATAACAAAAAATTTATATATTCCTTGAAAAGCAATATGAAGACTAGAGTTTAAAGTACTTATGATATCCATAAGGAAAGAAGAAAAAGAAGTGCAAATATATCAACTAAAGTTATATTCTACCATTACAATATTTAGCTCAAAAGAGGAAACTAGATGTAAAATTATCATATTACAAGATGAGAGCTAGCATTGCTATTATTTCTGTATGTGAGAATTTTGATGAACCCCTAATCTAAGATGATGAAAACAAGAAGACATGAAAGAAAAGTTATTTTGTTGATTCATGATGCTAACTATGTTTTACATCAAGGAGTCAAGGCATCTATCTACAATTAGGGTATTGTATCGAATGAACTTGATGCAAATGGGAAAGATAGGTACAAAGGAATCTTGACTACTAAGGGATACTATTAAACCAAGGTAATTGACATCTATGTAACAATTGAAATTGGAGTAGTCCACATCTATTAAAACATTTCTTGCAACAGTAGTGAAATACCTTTAAGGGCACGAAAACAAACATTTTGAATTGTGAACTAAAAGAAGAGATTGGGATGAATCAGAGTGAAGGATTCATTTGAAAAGACAAAGAATCCAATATGTCATCTAAAGAAGACTTTGCACAATTTGAAGCAAGCAACCCATGGCTAGTAGTGAGGATTGATTAGTTTATGCTTAAATATGATTTCTGAAGGAAACTGGTTGACCATGATGGCACAAGAATCCACACTATCATATGAAGAACATTGCACAATTTGACGTAAGCACCCTATGCCTAATATCCAGTATTCATTAATTTCTACAATTCTAAAGGAGTATAGATGACAACAATATAGCAAAAACTAGGATCCATTACATTATGTCAATGACCATTTATTCATAAGTAATGACTTGAAGGAGTGGAAATCAACTAAAGCAGCTTGAAATTAGACTTCGAGATGACTGGTTTTGGGGTAGTACATTGTCTCCTTGAATTCAACAGAAGAAGTACCTTGAAGTAGTTTGAAGTTTGCACTATTTCAAGTGAGAAGAGAAGCTATCTATATTAGGAATTTGATAGTAGATATATGCTATGCACAAGAATCTCCAACCCATTTTCATAGAAGATCAAAGCTACATAGAACTTGAGAGACTTGAGATATGAAGACAGTGAACCCAAAATACAAAGACAGTTGGTGCCATTTCAACATTAAAGGCAGTGAAAAACAATAAATTAGGGGCCAAGGAAGATACATAATTGGTTGATATGCAAGATAGTATAAACAATTGGCACAGTGCAATTCACCAAAAATAAAATTATATCAATATTTAAATGGGATGGGTACAACAAATTGGAGTCAACAGGGCTACAAATTTGAATTATTTACACAACCACCTTCAACAAATAGGTGATTAGAAAAGGACTTATTTAATATTTCACCTTCTTGAAAATTGGAATTAACAACTAAAGTAGAAATTACTTTATGGGATGAGTGATGTAGAATAAGGACAAGCCTAGGGGAAAGAAAACTAGTATTAACTTTTCCATCGATTTAACTAGTGTTCTAGAACTAGCCGATTAATGTGGGACTTCTGCCAGAAACTATTGATTGGCACACAAATTGCTGACTTTTTGCAGTCTACTTTGAAAAATGAGCATATGTGATACTTAACGGGAAAACTTTTTGCATAAGATTTCCTACCTCATTTTTTATTGCACATGACTTTTTTCTGTTTTTTTACCTAAGCAACTTGTTTAGACCCTTGTTGAATTTGAGTCAGAGTCCTGCCACACTGTTTTTAAAAGATAAATCAGATTATATATATAGTTGGCATAGTCAGAATAAAATTATAATGTTGTGTCACAGTTCTTATCACATATATTAAAGAAACAATTATTTCCCATAAAAAATGGGACTTGGAGATCCTTACTGGGTAGCCCTGCCTATAATTTTAGGTTTAGGAATTGATCTCAAGTCAAGACACTTATAGTAATTGACTGCACTGTTCATGAACTATATCGATTGCACCACAATAAAGTATGCAAATGAGAAGCACATTCATATTTAACCATACCCGATACCTTCACTAGTCTTTATGCCCCTTGTTTATTGATTATTTTTGTCTCAATGTAAACATATGTGCTTCCATACCTAGATTGCTAGTTTTTTATGCTTCATTTTTACTTGTTAGACTCTTTATAGTGCTACCATACATAGATGAACTCGATCTAATGGCTAAAACTCAAGCCCTCTATACTATACATTAATTAGGTTAAGTGTCATATGAATACTTTTCTTCAAATATTCATTCGCTCAATATGGATTTCTTTCTCTATTTATAAATTCGTATAAGACTGCAATCAATTATTCTATGGAATTCTAAGAGCACACATAAGTGCATATAAATTACAGGCATTATTTCCTATCTTAACATTTCTTTATCAGAAATATCTCCAGAAACAGATGGAATAAACATTCCATCAATTCCCAATGTATAAAAACATTTCCCGTGTTTATTTGTTTTTAACTTTTTTTGGGCAGATCCCAGTGGGACCCACCAGCATATTAAATGATAAAAATATGCTAAAACCTAATGACCCAATATTTCATTAAACACAGAAAAAAATCATGAAAATAGTTCTAGCCTCGTATTTTCTTCATTGTTTCTGTGCGATTTTATTGCATGTGGAGATTTTCAGAGCACTGACAAATGATGACTATGAGAATATTTTTCGAGAAGCAATTAAGTAAACAAAGAATTTGAAAATTGTTGTTGTGCATGTGGTTCGTTAAAGCTATTGTATTTTTTCTGCATTTTCTAGCCTTTCCCTCTAATTACACTGCTTGTGTTAGCCATAACAAAAACCTTAAGGAGACCCCAGAAATTCATCCCTAGAGTCCATCACGAGGTAACAAAACCATACCTGATAAAATGCATGTTGACATTTCAGTTTCAAAATATGAGGCTATCCACCATATTACGAGGTTATCCTCCTATTATGAGGTTATTGTATGGTTAAGTAGCACACAAAATCGTGTGGAATTCATTGGCTTCATTCTTCGAGAATATGTGATTCATGCATGTACAAAGGAGACATATGGCTGGCATTGCAAAGTAACAAGAACCAGACAGAGACTCGAAATACGAACATAGAAAACCACAGAAGGAAAACAATCGACCATGAACACAACAGTAGTAAAAAAAAAATTTCAACAAGCAAAAATATAAGGTCTTTCTTGAATTAGTACTTATATTGCATTTACAAAAATAAAACACCAATGACTACTCAAATTTGTAAGAACTTCCAATGCCTATTGAAGTTTCACTTTGTGACGAGTGACCTAATTATCATCAATGGCATTTTACCAAAGCATAAATCCATGCCCCAGCACTAGCCACATATCCACATTCACTACCGGTGGTCATGATCCTAAACAAAAATTAATTTAACCACCGATGGTCATTGCCCTGAAGGAACTAATTTCTTGGTCTTTTTAAATATGCTTAGTTATAATATTTGTTTACATATTGGCCCTTAAAGACCTATTGAAAATGGTTCATAGTCAAGTGAAATCATAATTTTTTCCTTGGGAAATGAAGTATACGGTTCTCATGATTCGTGAGTCATATTAAGTCTAATATATTTATTTGTCAGAGCTACCATTGAATAATGCTACAAAAGCCACAAAACTTTGAATCTAAGCAAAACCCAAGAACAAAAACCTTAGTATAGAATCTGCAATATAAATATTTCTAGCTCTAAAATGAAATACATCAAAACAGACAACGTCCTGTTATTATAGGAGGACCAATACAATATCTCTAGTACAACTCTCATACCTACTGCTCAAATGTTCCCCAGAAATGTATCTTGCAACATTTTTTCAAACAAAACACATTTGTACCTGCTATCAAAAAGCAACTGATGCTATATTACTTCTATGGCAACTGCTGGTCATTCTACTTTTAACTTCATCATCCCATATACTGCTTGGATTAGCATTCTACAAATCCATTTTTAGTGCAATCATTTGTCAAGTTAACCTATGCTTCTCTTCTTACTAAGTAGTGAGGATAACCCCAACTTACCCCAATTTCGGAACACATATTAAACAACTAAACTGTATCAAAACTCTACAAGCCTTTTCAAATAAAGAACATTGTTTTGTTAAGAAAAACTCAACCAATGCAACATGTCCTCTCTCATTCCGGGTGTAACATGAAACAATAGAGAGATTCTATTCCACCAAAGTTAAGGGATCCCATTCCATCAAATTTAGAATATCCTATTACAACTGCTAAAATGAATCTATAAAGGTTAATCCTTGGTAAACAATAACAACACCACCAAAATAGGTCTAGGGTTTATATCTTGGTAAAAAGAGTAATAGGAGCAGCTACTACTAAAAAAAAATGCACCAAGGTCAACATGGTCAGAAAAGGTAAATACGAGCCAACAAATAAAATTGATATTAACAAAAGAAATCTCTCTAGCCCTAGAGGCATTATCAAATGCCATCTAAATATAGCAGCATTAAACCTAATTTCTTCATAGTATGGTGAAAACCCTGACGAACTCTTTGACTCTCATCTCAAATATTATAGCAAAAGGTAAAACCAACAGAACATTAAGATTGTGCGACACAGTGCATAACATATAAATAACCATTTATACTTTGTACCTTCTAGTTTCATATTCAAACCCACCATTGGAAAAATTACTCCTAATCCAATTTATGTCAGATTCAAACAAGAAAATCAGCAAAAGTTAAAAACACTGTACCAATATCAATACCTAAACTTACAAACAAACAATCTATAAAGTAGCACACATCACCTAACCAAATCATTGCAGCATATATGAATTCCGGTACAAAATCTTATACATAATCAATAAAACACTTATATTGCTGTGATATTGCCGCACCTGAAGTGAAGCTTGAGAAATCAAATCATTACAACATCTAGGAAATCCAATGCAGAATCTTGAACAAACACAATTAAAGCATACATCGCTACAATACCTTAAAAGAATCTCGATCCTCCTCAACTACCAACATGGATCTCTATAAGATTACATTGAGATAACGTGCTTAGGCAGATGTCGGCCCAAGAACTCTCTCTGTTCACATGACATTGCTTAAAAAAAAAGGAAAACCCTCTAATTTTAAGTAGTTCTCGATCTGGGATAGCTCAGTTCAGTCACTAAAAGAAGACTTGGATAGATATATTGAACTCCTATACCTTGGCACCTCACTAACCATCCCACCCTGGAAAACACCCATCGTTATACAGACAGGAAAAGTGCACCACAACGAACGAAACCATAGTGCAACTTCAAGCCATAGTGCCAACTGAAGAGCTATGTTCACTTGTAACACAACGAACCCACGCAAGATCCCTACCCCTGCAAAGCGTTCTCCTCCAACACTACAAACCCACGAAAACCATGCAAACCCTGTGCATGCACTATGATCCCTCCATGAAAACCATTTGCATCTCCAACACTATGAACCCACAAAAACCCTATGTTATATTTTTAACATTAAGCTAGCATTATATTAGGATCTTTAACTGAGAGTATAAAAAGCACATCAATCAAACACAAGAGACAATGAACACAGTGTTTTTCCTCAAGGAAACCATAAATGGAGAAAACCCCGCAACTTCCTTAGAGATAGAATCAGCACCAAAAGTAAGACCCCAAAATAGTAAGATGATCTCCCGACAACAGTAGCCTCTTTCTTCATAGCCCCAGTGTCTTCCTCTTCCTCATCTATGCGCTACAACTGAGTGTGAGTGAGTGTGTCATAAATAGAGAGGCTCACTCTCTATTTATACTAATTCTCAACTTGACAATAACCTACTAGGGCCAACTTCTCTAGGAGAGTCTAATAACCCTAGTGCCCCGGAACTGCGGGGACTTTGACCCTTGATCAATAGGAGGGTTACCCACAAAGACTTGACATGACTTGTTTACATTATAGAACCTCCCGATAGGAACATCGTGGCATGACATGACTCAAGTACATTACAGACACATCCCAGAATAAACATCGGGGTACAATACATAAGATATACGGATGACTACATTCCAAAGTTACAAATACATTAACACTCCCTCTTAACTAGGAAGGTATTCTCTCGACACAATTTATCAGCACAAGTCTTCTTCTCTATATCATCTAGATCATCATTGAGTCCTCGTCATCTTCAATTCATCTTCATATTCAAGTCATTATTGGATCTAGATCGTCACTCGATCTGGATCATCACTCGATCTAGATCATCACTGAAATATCATCACTGTATTTGGATCATCACTGGATCTGGATCATCACTCTATTTGGATCATCACTGGATCTGGATCATCACTAGATCTAGATCATCTCTGGGGCATCATCACTGGATCTGGATCATCACTGCTGGATCATCATCACGGGTGCTATCTCATGATTCTTCTCGTCACAAGAAGTTCTACCGAGCCAGCCCTTTTTCATGTTGGTTGTAGGCCTAGCCTCCATGTAGGTCTTCTTCAACGCTTATATCTGACACTAAGTCAGGATGGCTTGCCCAACACTTACTTCTGACCATGAGAGGAACACATCCAACACCATGTTAGAAAGGCATGCCCAACACTCACATCTGAACATGTGGGAACACATCCCACAACCCTGTTAGAAAGGCCCAGCACTCACATCCGATCATGCGGGAACACATCCCACAACCCTATCGAAAAGGCTCTGCACTTATATCTAGCCATGCAGGAACATATCCTGCAACCTTGCTAGAAGGGCTCTGCACTTACATCCAGCCATGTGGGAACACATCTTGCAACCTTGCTAAAAAGGCTCTGCACTTACATCTAGCCATGCAGGAACACATCCCGCAACCTTTCTAGAAAGGCTCTGCACTTACATCTAGCCATGCGGGAACACATCCTGCAACCTTGCTAGAAAGGCTCTGCACTTACATCCAGCCATGCGGGAACACATCCTGTAACCTTGCTATAAAGGCTCTACACTTACATCCAGCCATGTGGGAACACATCCTGTAACCTTGCTAGAAAGGCTCTCAACCACAGGTTGAGGGTTCCTAGTAACTGACTAGGTGCTTCCATTCTCCCAGAGAATGGAATCAGCCCTTATATCTGATCAAGTGGGAACACATCCCTCAATCACATCAGAATGGCCATGCACTCATATCTGATCATGTGGGAACACATCCCACAGTCATATCAGAATGGCCCTCATCCCTAGACCGAGTATTTCTGGTAACTGACCAGGCACCTCCATTCCAAGAATGACAATAGCCCTTATATCTGATCATGTACGAACCAATCCTACAGTCACATCATAATGGCTTAGCACTCATATTTGACATGGAAGGAACCAATCCTCTCACCATGACAGAATGGATTTGCCGTTACATCTGACCATGGAAAGAACCAATCCTTTCACCATGTCATAATGGCTCACAGACTCATCACTTCCCCTTGGAAGGAACCTCGATCTGGAGAACACCAAGCTTCTCCCTGAAGTACTCAAACTTCACTCTGGCTAATGGCTTCTTCAACACATCATCTATCTGTTCGTCCGTTGCAACATACTGGAGCTTCACTGCTCCTCTCTGCACCATATCCCTGATATAGTGATACTTGATCTCGATATGCTTCGATTTGTCATGGAACAC
Source organism: Pseudotsuga menziesii (assembly GCA_001517045.1). Lineage (NCBI taxonomy): Eukaryota > Viridiplantae > Streptophyta > Pinopsida > Pinales > Pinaceae > Pseudotsuga > Pseudotsuga menziesii. Next base: position 82,284 of record LPNX010169232.1, read on the forward strand.
CGGGTTCTCCGACAACTTCACACAACTCTAGTTGTCTCAATATATACAAGTAGCATCTAACTAGAGATCAAATAAATCATATAGTAGCTTCCTCAGCCATATTGCCTCACAACTAGCTGAACAAGCTGCGACATACTCTGCTTCAGCTGTACTCAGTGCCACACAGGATTTCTTCCTGCTAAACCAAGAGATCACACCTAATCCCATATTGAAGAAACACCCTAAAGTGCTCTTCCTATCGATGGCACTACCTGCCCAATCTGAATCAACATAACCCTCCAGGTTAACCTTGTGATTTGCCTCATACTTGAGCCCATAATCAACTGTAGCCCTCAGGTACCTTAGAATATGCTTTGCAACAATCAAGTGAACATGTCTCGGATCTGTTAGGAATTGGCTTAAGGTGTTCACAGCAAAGCAGATATCTAGTCTCATGTTCGTCAGGTACATCAAGGATCCAATCATCTGACGATACATCATGGCATCAACTACTTTTGATGAAGCATCACTCAATAGCTTCAGGTTCAATGCCATAGGTGTGGTCATGGCCTTGGAGTCCATCATCCTGAACCTCTTTAGGATCTCTACTGTATATTTCCCTTGTCCCAGGGAAATTCCATCTGCATTCTACCACACCTCCATGCCTATAAAATAATGCATCATACCCAAGTCCTTCATTTTGAACTCGATAGCAAGATTCCTCTTTGTATCAGCAATCAACCCATCCATACCTGTTACAAACTGATCATCTACATACAGTAAGAGCATCACTGGGTTTCCATCTTCAACCTTGTAGTAAGGGTTGGAATTTGCTTTACTTTTGGTAAAGCCCAAACTGGATAGAAAGTTGTCAATTCTGCCATACCATGTCCTGGGTGACTGTTTCAAACTGTACAGGACTTTCTTCAATCTACACACATGAGACTCCTTGTCATGTGTCTCAAAACCGAGTGGCTGTTCCACATACACTTCCTCTTCCACTACACCATTCAAGAAAGCAGTCTTGACATCCATCTGGTGTATCTTCCATTTCATCATTGCAGCCATAGTAAGTACTGATCTGATGGAAGTGTATCTGGCTACAGGTGCAAAAGTTTCTTCATAGTCTATTCCTTCTTTCTGGGAGAAACCACGAGCAACAAATCTTGCTTTATATTTTTCTATTCTACCATCTGCAGCATGCTTGATCTTGTAGATCCATTTGGAAGTTACAACCGACTTCCCTTCTGGTCTTGGGACAACATGCCAAACATCATTCTTCATGATCGATTGATACTCTTCAATCATAGCATCCTTCCATTCTTTCCGTTTTGCCGCTTCTTCATAATGGGAAGTTTCTTTATCGATGAAATCACATAATAATGCTACATATCCGAAGCAGGACCTTGTACTCTTTCTTTCTTTGTGATTCTCTTCTGGAGGCCCATATCTTTCCGCACTTTGGATAGCTTCTTGTACCCAAATAGGTTTCCTCTTATGATGATTCTTCTCCTGAGGTGGATCTACAAGTTCTTGAGGTTCTTCAAATTCTTGATCTTCTTCTTGATATTCTTCGTTCATGGTTGTGTCATGAATTCTGGGTGCTTCTGTTTCTTCAAGTTCTTCAGCAGGTCTCTTTCTGTATTTGTTGTAAGCTGAGTCTTCGTCAAATGTTACATCCCTGCTGATATCAATCTTCTTTAATCCTGGGAAGTATATTCTATAAGCCTTAGAGCTTTTAGAGTATCCCACAAATATACCCTTTCCTGAAGGATCTAACTTTGTCCTCTTTTCTTTCAGAATGTGTATGTACACTAGACAACCGAATATTCTGAGATGGATGAATTCTGGTTTCTTGCCGAAAAATACTTCTTCAGGTGTTTTGTTCTTGAGTACTCTATGTGGAGTACAGTTCTGTACATACCACGTTGTTCTGGAAGCTTCTTCCCATAGATGCATGGGAAGATCTTGATCATGAAGCATAGCCCTTCCAACTTCCATGATCGTTTGATTCTTTCTTTCTGCAACCCCATTCTGTTGTGGATTATATGGAGTAGTTAACTCCCTCTTAATCCCTAAATCTTTGCATAATGTTTTGAATTCATTTGAAGTGAATTCTCCACCATTGTCTGATCAAAAGTTCTTGATCTTCTTCTTTGTGTGGTTCTCGATCAAGGATTTGAATTCCTTGAACTTGCTGAATACTTCATCTTTGTTCTTCATGAAGTAAATCCATGTCTTCCTAGAAAAATCATCAATAAAAGAAACATAGTATACATACCCACTTGATGAACTTGATGACATTGGGCCACATACATCAGAGTGAATGATTTCCAAGATTCCTTTTGTCTTGCTCTCGCTACTTGGAAATGTCTTCTTTGTGTTCTTTCCTTTCGCACATCCTTTGCAGACTCCATCATGTTTTGCCTGAATTTCTGGAATACCTTCAACAAATTTTCTTACAAGTGGTAGTGCTCCGTAGTGCACATGTGCAAGCCTTCTATGTCAAAGATCATTTGGATCTATTGTGTCATGGAATAAATCTTGTTCTAGATGGCCCTTCAATTTGTATAGACCTCCCTCTTGTTCCCTAATCACTACTGCATCATAAAAAGCCTTTCCCTTTGGCCACATGAGAACTTGGCCATCTACAAATGCAACCCTCATTCCTTTTGCATCTAATGCAGATATGGAGAGGATATTATTCTTTAGTCCTAGTACAAACAATACATCTTGCATCTTCATATAATTTCCAGAGTCTAGCTTATAGGAGGATTCCCCACTACCTTTTATTGGATATTGGTAGTCATCCCCAAGTTTCACCTTGTGAGGTGAGTCATGTTCAGATAGTTTCACAAAGGATTCTTTGAATCTCCTCATATGTTTGGAAGCACCACTGTCTATAAGCCAATCATTTCTTCCATGTGATATAGTTCTCGTGAGAGCAAAGATCAGCACATATTCTTCATCACTTGAAGAATCATCACTTTCTTGTTTAAATCTATTTGTGGAAGGTTCATCATCCTCTGCAGCATGAGCATGATGTCTTCTCTTGTTTACATTCTTCTTAAGGGAGTTAATCTTGTTTCTAGGATAGTATTTGGTAAAGTGTCCTCCTTCATCACATGTATAGCATATTAATTTAGATAAGTCTTTTCTAGTGTTATCTTTATGGTGGAAGTTCTTACCTCTGGAGTGATGAGATCTTCTTCTGCTTTTCTTGGAGTGAACTGTGAGAGCTTGATCTTCACTTCCCATCTTTTCTTCTCGAGCTGCTATCTGAGATTCTTCTTGAGATAATTCTTCCCATAGTCTGCTGAACTTGACTAAATTCTTTCTGGCACAGATTCCTTGAATAAAGGAGTCCCATGATCTAGCGAGACCATTCAAGGTGGTCATTACAATCTCTGCATTTTCCAATTCTTCATCTACTGCTTATAGTTGTTCCTTGATCTGAGAGACCCTTGTAAAGTAAGACTAGATGGTCTCTGCATTCTGGATATTTACAATCTTTAGTTGGTTTCTCAGAGTCATCTTTCGGTTTATGTTCTTCCCTTCAAACAATTTGGTTAGGGCGTCAAACACAACTTTAGGTGTCTTTAGGGAGGACACCTGTGGTATGAGGTGATCCTTGATTGAATCAGCAATAATCCTCTTTTTCATAACCATATTATTCTTGTGTAAGGCCTTAGCCTCATCTCCTTCTCAAACTAGAACCTCCTCATTGATATAGGAGTCCAACTCATTTTCTTCCAGGACCAAGGAGATCCTATACTTCCAGGCTTGAAAGTTATCAGATCCCTCAATATTTTCATCAATCTTGGTACGATGAGAGATCTTAACTAAGAACCTCAAATGGAAATACAAAAGATTTAGATCTTACCAGGTCAAGATGTCAGATCTGGATCTGGAGCTGAAATTATGCAGTGCTAGTTCAGGAGCATATTAGGGTTTGAATTTTCTGGAGTTCTATCCAACCAAATTCTTTGATCTTGATCTCTAAACTTTGATTTTGAGGAGGAGCTCAATCCAGGCCTGGGCTCACAGAAAAATTCCACTTCCATGGAAAGCGCTAATTTTCGGCAGCAGTGTCGGGTCCAAAACTGAAAAAACTTAGAATTGGATTCTGCTTTGACAGAAAGATGTGCCCTAGGGAGGAGAGTTAATCCAACCTTGTTTTGCTGAAAATATGTGGAGAGAGATCCACAAAGTAGGAAGCCCTAGTTTCTGCAGCTGCAGAGTGTCTTCTTCTCAGGTTAACTCTGATACCATGTTAGATTTTTAACATTAAGCTAGCATTATATTAGGATCTTTAACCGAGAGAATAATAAGCACAACAATCAAACACAAGAGACAATGAACACATTGTTTTTCCTCGGGGAAACCATAAATGGAGAAAACCCCACAACTTCCTCAGAGATAGAATCAGCACCAAAAGTAAAACCCCAAAACAGTAAGATGATCTCCCGACAGTAGTAGCCTCTTTGTTCTTAGCCCCAGTGTCTTCTTCTTCCTCAACTATGCTCTACAACTGAGTGTGAGTGAGTGTGTGATAAATAGAGAGGCTCACTCTCTATTTATACTAGTTCTCGACTTGACAATAACCCACTAGGGCCAACTTCTCTAGGAGAGTCTAATAACCCTAGGGCCCAGGAACTATGGGGACTTTAACCCTTGATCAATAGGAGGGTTACCCACAAAGACTTGACATGACTTGTTTACATTATAGAACCTCCCGATAGGAACATCGGGGCATGACATGACTCAAGTACATTACAGACACATCCTGGAATAAACATCGAGGTACAATACATAAGAAATATGGATGAATACATTCCAAAGTTACAAATACATTAACAACCTATGCGTCCCTATGCTCCCTCCGCGAAAACCATTTGCATCCCCACTGCAAACCCACGAAAACCACAAAAACCTTGTGTGTGCCCTATGCTCCCTCTGTGAAAACCATTTGCATATGGAAAAGATTTTCAATAAAAAATCCCCCAACGTATTGGGTATTTATATAATAAATAATTTAAGCACTTATACCCTTATTATAGGATCAATATATTGTTTTGTTTTTAATTTTTAATTTTAACTTCCAATATGAACGAACGTGTTATAATATTGGTCCGTCAACGACGCCCCCATGGAGAAATGGAAGCAAAGATGGTAAAAATAAGGCATAATTTGAAAGTGGCATAGGACAAAAATAATATTTATGTAGATAAGGAAAGAACAGTAAAATAATTTAAAGTGGGGGATCATGTGTATTTGAAAGTCGGACCAAAGAAGATTTCTTTGAAATTGGAGTTTTGTCCAAATCTTTCACGCTAATTTTGTGGGCCATTTTAAATTTAGGATATGATGGGACTTGTATCTTATGCATTAGCATTTCCTTCTTGTTTGCATGTATGTTACACCCAAAATCATTCCCAATTCTCTAATCCCCTCAAAGTACCTGGCCAAAGCCTCTTTTGGGACCTTATTGCTCACTCCTAGGTGGTTTGACACACCTTGCTACCTAGCACAGGGTTTCAGACATACCTGACACTTGTTGAAAACTATAATAAGGCATCGGTGGTGCCTATCCCTTGACCACAAGGTGCGTCGACACACTTATCCCTCTCACAAGGAGTGCTAGCAGTCCCCAAAAGGAAAAAAGAGAAAATTTGAGAAGCTTCCAAGCGAAATCTCTCATGGAGGATGATCCTAACTATGTAGGAAAGTTGGCACTTGACCTCCTATCCCATAGGGATCATTCCCTACCTTCCTCCCATAATATCTCAACCTATTTGGGCTTCCTTTGTCCTATAAAAAAAATCTATGTGGACCACATGATGGGGAGACCAAGAGAGAATACTTATGCTGTTGGATTGAAGTCTGGTATAGGAGGAAAAGAGAGAGAGATTTTGTGAGTAAGAGGTTGTATAGTTGTTAGTGTATATGAGTGTGTCAAAGATCTTGTAAAGGAAAAGATATTGACATCAAGGATTTGGTTCAGGGATAATTTTAGGGGCCAATTTTAGCCTAGTGGGCTATTTTTCCAGGTTTTTCTCCCAAAAAAGATTTGCCATTTTGCATTTTTTGAAGCCCTGTTTTGCCCAATTTTGATGAGGTAAATTTTTTTCACCCTAAAAATCACCAAATTATTATATAAACGATATAAAATCCTTGGAAATTAAAATAATTTTTGAAAAATATCGGCAATCATTTTATAGTTGGCGTTTTAAGAATTGGTAATATTTGTCAACATTTATACACTTTTAAATAAGTATGGTTCCTTAAAATCATCCCTGATTTGGTTGTAGCTTTATTTTCTCATATTTTAATACAAAAGTGTTTCCCTTTCCCATAAATGATTTGTGTTCATGTTATTGTTTATTACTAGTTTCCTCGATCACTAGTATATATCATTGATTTATCTTGGTGCTCTCATACTTTGTCTTGTTTTTTGTGTTCTTTACAGGTATAGTAGATCGTACAAGGATCGAAGAAACAAGGACAACCTTCCGTATCTAAGGATCTAAGGTAAAGATATATTATCATTCAAGTAGATCATCCATCTAGGCAGAGGATATACTGCTATGTCTTTTAAGTCTAGAGTTGCACCATGCAAGTTAGGGCAACAAACTGTGTCCGCACTAATTGAAATATTCCTGGTAACAAACCTGGCGATCATATGTTTTCCTATATTTTTCATGATAAACATGTTCTAACCTCATTTTTGAATATTTCAAGTTATTTTTGGATGTGTTTGACTATGAGTGAGCTTATTTTGTCCTTTTCACGCTCTAGGTCAAGTTGAAAAAGTACCGAGCACCTTTTATACCTTCGGCATGCTCATTAAAAACTCAATGAAGAGGTATCAAGTATACTTTTACTGTTTTTTCATACTTGTTAAAAAAATATTATGAAAAAAAGAACCCCTTATGGAGTTAGCTTTAAGCTCTTTTCAAGATCCCTAAACATGAAAAGAAGGCGAAGCGAGCTTGATGCTTTAACACTTGTAAAAGTATATGAATGATCATCTAACCATTGACGGTTTACCCCTTTTTCAGACTGATTGGACTCATTTACGAAAAATGTATACTCTAGTTTATCACAACTAGAAGAGTTCTCCCGAGAATTAGTTTATACTTTTTCAGGCCTTGGTGTCTAAATTTACGAAAAATTCCACCCTGGAGTCTTCTTAGTCATTTCAAACTCTCTAAACATGAAACATCGACTGAGTTTACTTTCCTCAGTCTCATAAAATCAAATGATGAAGGAACCATTATGGGAATGAAAACTTCCTTCCTCACGCTCGTAAAATGTTTGAGAATGGACTCATCACATATGAGATACATCAAGAGTTTTTTACCCTTTTCAAGCTCGTTAAAAACAAAAGAGGTACCCATCCTCTTTGATGGTGAAATTAAGAGAATGGGAAACATCTCTCATTTGTATTTATGGAAGCTCATAGTGCACCCTTGAACATGGCACTTGTCTGTTGAAATACTGAGAGGGGGTGAATCAATATTTGCACAATCATAAATTTTTAATAAAGAGCAAGTTTCTAATCACCAATCATATCATATCATCAATGTACAAAAAAACAATAATATGCAAAGTACATAGTATTTTTGACATGGAAACCCAAGTCTTGGGGCTAAAATCACATAATCCTTTTTAAAAATAAATTTGACCCATCAGCAACTGGGTAAATTTTTTTTATACAAATTTACCAACTACAACTGAAAGGGGCTACAACCCCTAAGGCTTTGTCAACTACAACTGACAAGCTACTACAACAACTTAACTCACAATATTGACATCCCTAGCACCATCCTACCATCCTGTATAGAGAAATATGACTAAACTTGTGGACCTGTAAACCAATCACTGAACATGCTACTTATAATATATGCTCTTTGATCACTGCCATGTCATCACTTTATACTGACAAGTCATTTCACTTCCATACACTGCTCATGTACATTATTGTACACCTCATCATAAACAATTACTGAACAAATAATTCTGCTATGCTTTCACTGAACATAAGGCATGCATCGTCATGGATCATCATCATAGGTATGCATCCTCATCATTAAATATACATCATCATCATCTCAGTGTGCACCATGTATGTATCATCAACATCAAGCATACATCATAGTGCATAGGAGAGCATCATCACACTATGGTAAGCATGTATATCATACTGTATAGGAGTGCATCAACATCATAGAGTGTACATCATTATCACATGCATTATCATCATAAAGTGTATCATATCACAACATAAATGTATGCAACATCATCACCATAGCCTCCATAATGAATTCAAATATATATACCAATATAGAGGCTCACATACTAAGATCAAAGACGAACTCTATCCATGAGAGACACGTGCCATCACAAGAGAAACTCAAAAGCATGAACCATAAATTTTCAAAGATCAAAAGATGAAGAAACAACTAAAAAACAAAATAAACTCTAGATCATGTCACCATATATCCCTCGTAACAAGATTTCCAACGAGCCAATAATTTTGTAATTTTGATTCCGTATGAGAAAGTTATGTCAATTTTAGTGAAAATGCTCAAACATTTCTCCTCCACAAAATTTCTCACTTTTCTCCAATAATTGCAAAATACCAAAGAGAGACTTGATTTATGAACAAATGAAATGTTTGATATTCTATTTATATAGGTTTTGGAGGAAATTTAGTACCTCAAACTAGATCGGCATGCAATTCAAAATTACAAATAATTAAATTCTCTTTTGTTTGGTAGGCTGACCCAAAAAGTTGGGGTACACCAACTTCAAAAATACACATCTCTTCAACCGTAAAAAGTAAAAAGATGATCCACATATCAACGAAAATGGATTGATGAGGAATATCTCCCTATGATGGGTTTATTTTCAAATTCTTGGTATAATGTCCTTAAATTATTCAATTTGTTCAGGACTTCAAATATTCCACACATAAAGGTGCCAAAGACCATGTTACCTTATGCATAAGTTCCAAGGCCAAAGGATTCAATGGACATCATCAAAGGAATGAGGGATTCAATGGTATTCACATACACATACTTAACATCAACAAGGAGTAGGTCTCCACCATATACTCATCATATCAAAGGTATCAAGGACCTTGTAGGTTTTAAGGGTCATCAAATAAGGGATTCAAGTGTTAATGTAAAGGTGCAATAGGAATCAATGCAACATTAGGGTATTATTAGTGTTTTAGGGGAATTACATACATTATAGGGTAGATTGTAGGCTTAGGTACTGAAGGTAATATTGTTAGGGTTTATTAAGGTCATCAAATTCACTACAAGTGAGGGTGTGCTTTACTATCCACCAAGAACCTCAACACAAGGTGTGGGGGTGCCTAGGCTTCTCCTAGGGTACCATGACCTCATTACAAACAAAAATTACCACAGAATGGGTCATTTGGACTCTTTACTTCTTCAACCCACCAATGACACTTTCTAGGGTATTAGGGAATAGGTTGTGGTGTTGGGGAACCAAATAAACAACTGGGGAACCATAATAACAACTTAGGGGTACTTAAACACTCTATAGGGTGTATAGGGAGTTTTCCTTTGTTCCAAGGGCTCTAAGAGCTACAATATTGGGCTTGGACAAGTTCAAAAGGTATCCTTTGAAATTTACATACTTCTAACATTAAAGGGCTCCTCAAGGGGCACCAAGACACACTGACACACACCCGTTGGCATTAATGACAATTTAGTCAATAATATCCCCCTTTGTCATTGATGAAAACTTCAAATATCCCACTTATAAAGAGCTTCCTTTGTTAAAAAAAACCCCCATTTGAGCATCCTTCCTTTCCCTTCCTTATTCAAAGTTTTCTCCCCCTTTGGAATCAATGGAAAAGGGTAATCCTTGTAGTATTACTACTCCCCATGTCATGCTGATGTGTTGTTGAAGATGGATCAATTCAATTAGGATATAGTATGACTCCCATTTTTTCTCATAGGTACTCAAAAGTCTCTCTTGGGAGAGGCTTCATAAATATGTTTGCAATCTGTTCTTTTGCCCTAATATATTCCAACTTGGTATTATTTTATGTGACTTATTCCTGAAGGAAGTGAAACTTGATAGGAATGTGCTTGATCTTGGAGTGCATGACTGGATTCTTCGAGATACTAATGACACTCGTATTGTCACATAGAATTGGAATTGGCTCATAACATGTCATGTGTATGTATTACATGGTTTTATTCATCCAAAGAATTTGAGTACAACAAGTTGTTGCTGCTATATATTTAGCTTCTATGGTTTATAAGGACATTGAAGACTGTTTTTTGCTCAACCAAGATACTATACAATTTCCTAGAAAGAATGTTGTTCCATTGGTGCTTCTTCTGTCATCAACACAACCTACCCAATTTGCGTCTAAATAAGCTATCAATGTTAGCTCATTTCCTTTTGGATACGAAAGTCCAAAGTCCATAGTCCCTTTGAGATATCTGAAGATCCTTTTAACTACTATAATGTGAGTTTATTTTGGAGCAACTTGAAATCTTACAAATTTTCCAATGGCCTACATCACATCTGGTATTGATTCTGTTACATATAGCAGACTACCAATAATTTATCTATAGATCCTTTGATCAACTTCTTTAGATTCATCTTCCTTTCCCAATTTACAACCTATGATCATAGGAGTACTCATAGGTTTACAATATTCCATTTATAATTTATTTAACATTTCCTTGATGTATTTCGCCTGAGCACTAAAAATTCCTTCTGTTCATTGATATATATGACGACCCAAGAAGAAGGTTAATTCACCAAACAATGAAATTTCAAACTCTTTCTGCATGTCCTTGGCAAATTGTTGACTCAGTGAATCATCATCACTTCCAAAGATGATGCCTTCAACATATACTTCAATGATCAGTATGATGTTGTTGTCCTATTTTATCTACAAATTGCTATTTTCACTTCCCTTCTTAATGTTTTTTTGTTGCAAGTACCTGTCCAATATTGAGTACCAATCTCTAGGAGCTTTCTTTAGCCAAATCCCTTTTGAGTCTACATACATAGTCCTTATTTTCTGAAAGCTAAAATCCTTCTGGTTGTTCGATGTAAACTTCTTCATCTAATTCCCCATTTAGAAAATTTGATTTTACATCCATCTGATACACTTTGATGTCTTTGGAGAAAGCATAAGCCAATATCATTTTGATAGCTTCCATTCTAGATACTGGTGCAATTTTTTCTTCATAGTCTATTCCTTCAATTTGAGCATAGCCTTTGCAAACCAATCGAGCCTTGTTTCTGATCACCTGTCCATCTTCATTCATTTTGTTTCTGAAAATGCACTTTGTGTCGATCACATTCTTGTTGCTTGGTCTAGGAAAAAGTTCCCATGTTTCATTCTTCTCAATTTGATATATTTCTTCTTCCTTTGCTTTGACCCACTGCTCATCTATACTGGCCTCTGCAAAATTTCCTGGTTCAGTTGTAGACAATAAAGAGAAGTGTACCTGCTCATTTATTCTGGATAACCTTCTTCTAGTTCCTATTCTGACATCCTTATCACCAATAAATTGATCAAGTCAATGATTCTTTTGGCACCTGGTCTTAGGTATCTATTTATCCTTATGTTCTTCTTGTTCCATAGTTGGTTGATTTTGTTCTTCATCTTCAGTGAGTTGTTCTTGATCTAGTTATTCTTCCATTTTAATTTTCTTCATTTCTTTTTGACCATAAACTACCTCTTATTCATCGTCTAATTATTTTGAGTCTTCTCTAGATGATGTTAGTTTTCCCTCATCTATTTTCACATTGATGCTTTCGATCACATTGTCTAATCTCAAATTGTAGCATTTGTAAGATTTCCTTTTAAATGAATATCCAATGAATATTCCCTCATCTACTCGAAATTCAACTTTTCCAATATTCTTATCTTCTCTTTTGATATATCACTTGCTTCCAAATATTATGAAGTGTCGTACATTTTCCGCTCTTCGTGTCCATAGCTCGTAGGGAGTTTTATCATTTTTTATTCTGAGTAGTCCTCTGTTCAATATGTGAACTGTTGTATGAACTATGTTTCCCCAAAAAATTTCATTCAACTTAGATTCATTCAACATGGTTCTAGCCATCTCCATTACTGATCTATTCTTTCTTTCAACAACTCCATTATGTTGAGCTATTCTGGCAATTGAAAACTATATTTTTATCTCGTTCTCTTCACAGTACTTATTGAATTCATATGAAGTGAATTCTCCACCGTTGTCGAATCTGAGGCACTTGATTCATGATCCTGTTTCATTCTTGACCAGTTCCTTGAAGGTTTTGAAACATCCAAAATCTTTTGACTTCCTGTTGAGAAGACATGCCCATGTCATCCTGATATAGTCATCAATAAGTAGCATAAAATATTTTTCACTGTTCAGTCCTTTGCTCTTGGTTTTTCTACATAGGTTAGTGTGAATGAGCTCCAAATGTTTTGTAGAAGAATTCTTTTATGTCTTGAAATGTACTCTTGTTTGTTTTCCATGTTGACACTATTCACATACAAAGTTAGTGGGCTTTGTAACTTTTGGCATATTCTGAACTGCTTGATTTTTTGTAAAATTTGACCAAATTGTCAAAATGTATATGCCCCATTCTTTTGTTCTAAAGCCAACTTTCATCTTCTTCAACCAAGTGAAATTTCTCGTACTCAATATTATCCAACACGTATATGTTGTTGGGAGTCCTACTGGTTGTGGCTACTAACTTTCCCGATCCTTGCTTCCTTGTCCTGCATCCTTTTGAGTTGAAGAGGAGTTCATGTCCTTAATTGCACATCTAACTAACACTTAGCATATTATGCTTCATGTTGTCTACAAGCAAGACATTTTCATCTAGGGAGTTTTTGCTTCCAAGATTCACCCCGCTTTTCCCCAATACTTTTGTTGAATTGTTGTTTCTGAAAGAGACAGATCCTTTGTCCTTCTCAATATTAACAAAATCACTTTTTTTACCTATCATATGGTTGGAGAAACTGATATCAACATACCATTCATCATTTCTATTTTTCTGATCTTGAAGAACAATTCCACATTCGTAGTTGTCCTTGCGTTTGATCCATACCTTGTTGGACACTTCCTCATTTCTTACTGTTGGTATATTCATTATGATCTCTGGCTATATGTCCAAATTTGTTACATGTGTAACATTCTATTTCTCATCTTAAAGGACCAAAATTTTTATTGTACCATGGTCGTGTTAGGCTTCTATGGTTATTCCTTGTTTCAAAGTTTCTTCTATGAAAAATATTTACAACCTTGTGTCCAAATCTTCCACAAGTAAAGCAATGCCCATAAAATAAATATCCATACCTAGGAATATATTAAGGAGTTGTTCTTCTTAGATATTCTCTTTCTTTTTTCCTTCCTTTTGGTATGGGTTGTCCTGGTTGGAATTCAATCTTTTCTTCATTTCTAGAGTCATTGACAACTTCTTCATAACTTCTTGGCTTTTCTTATTTACTTATCATCATTAAGATTGAGGCATCATCGGTATTATGATTGTATCCTATACCCTTCTTGTCAAAGAATGGATTATGATTACTGATGATTTGTTTTAGAATCTTGGAGTTGTTTTCATAACTCTTGCTGATATCTTTCGTTTGTAATTTTATCTTCAGAGATACTATCTCAGCCTCACCATTTTCCTTTTCTTTCATATTTTCCATTATTTTTTCTGTAAGAGAGTCTTCGATTCTTTTAGCTTCTTCCAGTTTGGTATTTAGGTCAACAATAGTTTTCTCAAACTGTTGTGACTCTTCCTTAAGTACCATGTTCTCCTTCCTGACTTTCTCCAGCTCTTTCAAGGCACTTATAAGTTTTGCTTCAAGATCTACTTCACCTTCAACTTTATATTCTTCATCACCATTAAGATCCTCATTTGAGTTTATTTCTATAAAGATTACCTTATCTGGTTCACCATCATCATTAGAGTCACTACCAGTATCATTGTCAGAGCCACAACTGGATGAGCTGTTGTCCCTTTTTACATAGATATTTTTCTTCTTTGCAAACTTCCCTCTGTTCCTATTCTTGTAATTTTTGTACTTCTTGTAGGGTTTGAATCTGTCATCTTCATCACTATCCAAGTTCTTTTCATACATACATTTAGAAGAAAAATTATATATATTTCCACATGAAAAGAATTTAAGAGGTAACTTACCTTTGTATTTCCCAATGCCACTCTTCAACTCCTCAACAAAGTTAGTTGTTTCTTCATCATCATATTTGTCACTTGCTGGATTCTCCTTTATTGATTTGTTCTTCCCATATTGTTTGGAGGAGACCTTGAATGCTTCTTCCTTTCTTGATGTGTCTTCATCTTCAATTCTAATTTCGTAAGCCATAAGAGTCCCATGTAGCTGATCTACTGTCATAGTCTTCAAATCTGTTCTTTCTTCTAGGGCGAAGATCTTGGGGTTGAACCTTTTGGGAAGGGTTCTTATAAATTTTTGAACAACTATGTCCTCCTCAACTTCTTCTCCCAAACCTTTGATGGTATTCACAAGTTGGTCAACTCGAAGAATGTAGGATGACATGTCTTCATCTTCATTCATCCTTAGTTTTTCAAATTGTCCTCTGTATGTTTGAAGTTTGGATTCCTTGACTTTTCTATCTCTTTCATATGTGGTTTGGACTTTGTCCCACATTTCCTTTGTAGAGGGGAAGTTCATCACTTTGTTGAAGACAAATTCATCTATAGCACCTAGAAAGTGATTTCTGTCCTTTGAGTTGTTGTTGTATTTAGTCAATTCATTTGCATCTATTGGTACGGTCTTTGGTACATTGTACCCATTATCGATACATTTCCATATTTATATTCCTTGAGATTCTATGAATGCTCTCATCCTTATGCTCCATAATGCATACTTGCACCCATCAAACAAGGGTGTTCCAGTTTTGTTTTGTTTAGAAAACTTTCCCATGACTGCCTTCCAACAATTAAATTGTTTTGAAGGAACCTGCTCTGATACCAATTAAATTGTTGAAATAATAAGAGGGGGGTGAATCTGTATTTGCAAAATCATAAAATTTTAATCAAGAGCAAGTTTCTAATCACCAATCATAGCATATCATCAATGTACACAAAAACAATAATATGCACAGTACACAGTATTTTTTGACATGGAAACCCAATTCCTAGGGGTAAAACCATAGAAGCCATTTTAAAAATAAATTTGACCCAACAACAACTGGGGTAAAAAAAATTAATACAACTTTACCAACTACAAATTGAAGGGGATACAACCGCTTAGGGTTCGTCAACTACAACTGACAAGCTGCTACAACAGCTTAACTCACAAAATTGTGAGCCCTAACGCCACCCTACCACCTTGAAGAGAAAGAGGACTAAACCTGTGGACCTGTCAAAAACCAATCACTGAACCTGCTGCTAATAATATCTGCTCTCTGATAATTGCCAAGTATCATTGTATACTGATAATTCATTTCACTTCCATACACTTCTCATGTACATCATTGTACACTTCATCATACATAATTACTGAACAAGTAATTCTTCTATACTTTCACTGAACATAAGGAATTCATCATCATGCATCATCATCATAGGCATGCATCATCATCAAATATATGCATCCTCATAATCAAATATACATCATCATCATCTCAGTGTGCACCATGTATGCATCATCAACATCAAGTATACACCATAGTGCATATGAGAGCATCATCACACTATGACATGCTTGTACATCATATTGTATAGGAGTCCATCAACATCATAGAGTGTACATCATTATCACATACATTATCATCATAAAGTGTATCATATCATATCATAAATGTACGCAACATCATCATCATAGCCTCCAGAATGACTTCAAATATATATACCAATATAGAGGCTCACATACTAAGATCAAAGATGAACTCTATCCATGAGAGACATGTGCCATCACAAGAGAAACTCAAAAGCATGAACCATACATTTTCAAAGATCAAAAGATGAAGAAAAAATAAAAAAACAAAAGAAACTCTATATCATGTCACCATTTATGCCTCGTAACAAGATTTCCAATGAGCCAATAATTTTGTAATTTTGATTCCGTATGAGAAAGTTATGTCAATTTTAGTGAAAATGCCCAAACCTTTCTCCTCCAATTTTAGTGTATGAAATGTTTGATATTCTATTTATATAGGTTGTGGAGGAAATTTAGTACCTCAAATTGGGTCGACATGCAATTCAAAATTACAAATAACTAAATTCACTTTTGTTTGGTCGACTGACCCAAAAAGGTGGGGTACACCAACTTCAAAAATTGATATCTCTTCAACAGTAAGGAGTTAGAATATTCTCCACATATCAATGGAAATGGATTGACAAGGAATGATTCCCTATGATGGGTTTATTTTCAAATTCTTGGTATAATACCCTTAAATTCTTCAATTTGTTCAGGACTTCAAAGATTCCACACAGAAAGGTGCCAAAGACCATGTTACTTTATGCATAAGTTCCAAGGTCAAAGGATTCAATGGACATCATCAAAGGCATGAGAGATTCAATAGTATTCACATCCACATACTTAACATCAATGAGGAGGAGTTCTCCACCATATATTCATCATATCAAGGGTATCAAGGACCTTGTAGGTTTTAAGGGTCATCAAATAAGGGTTTCAAGTATTAATGTAAAGGTGCAATAGGAATCAATGCAACATTAGGGTATTATTAGTGTTTTAGGGGAAATAAATACATTATAGGGTAGATTGTAGGATTAGGGACCAAATGTAAGAGTTTTAAGGTTTATTAAGGTCATCAAAGTCACTACAAGTGATGGTGTGCTTTGCAATCCACCAAGAACCTCAACACAAGGTGTGGGGGTGCCTAAGCTTATCCTAGGGTACCATGACCTCATTACAAACACAAATGACCACAAAATGGGTCAATTGGAATATTCACTTATTCATCCCACCAAGGACACTTAATAAGGTATTAGGGCATAGGTTGTGGTGTTGGGGAACCAAAGAAACAATTGGGGAACCATAGTAACAACTTAGGGGTTCTTATACACTCTACAGGGTGTACATGGATTTTTCCATTGTCTGAAGGGATCGAAGGGATTCAGACTCTGTATTGAACAAGGTCAAAAGGTCTCCTTTTACATTTACAGAAATTCTAACCATGAAGGGATCCTTAAGGGGTACCAAGACACACCAACACACACATGTTGGAATCAATGACAATTTAGTCAACATTGTCTGCATTTTCATTTTCAAATAGTTGGGAATTCATCTTGTCCTCAAGTCAATCCATTTTAGTGAGTCATTTAACTCCTTTGAGTTAATTCAAAGAATGCATGGTCCTGTTCTTACATTAAACTTGGTCTTTTACCCGTTGATTCAATGCCTCCTAGTCATTTGTCGTGCCATTCAAATGTTCAAGGGGAACCTCTTCTGCAATTTCCCTCTTTAGTTTCCTTGCCTTCCTTCGAGTTGGTCATCTATGAATCAGTCCTATGGTTGTTCTCGTCACTTCAACATCATATTTTTTTCCATGTTTCATGTTGATGATGGTGGAATCATCATGGCCCTCCTTCGACGAGTCTATTCCTATTGACTTCAACATATCATCTGGGAATTAGACTTAGAAACCATGTAAAGTACCTTGAGGCCTGCATGCCTCAATGGTAGGTTTTCCTTGCTTTCAACAGTAGGATTTTATCACTGGCATCTGATTGAAGGATTTCGCTGAGTGTTCGACTCCAATACCTTTATTCACATTCGAAGGAATGTACTAGGATACCTTGGGAATCATTGACATCAATGTTGATCTCCCTCGCACTTGTTAACGATATACATCAATGATTAGTAATCAAGTGGTTTCTACCATGTTTGACATCAAGTCATCTATTGACATGATTAGAATCATATCGTTTGAGATTGGAATGAAGACCCTGAGTGGTTAGGAATTCATTTGAATATATTCCTATCCTCAGGTTGCGATGGAGTATTGTGTGAAGTTATGACATGGATCCACATTGTATGTTAAGTGGCAATCTCCAGTATTGAGTCAGGATAACATGGATCTAATTTGTATGTTCCATAGCCATGTTTTGATTTTAGTCTTATTGATCATGGATTTAAAGTGTATTATTGGTAGCCATGACATGGTCATCATACATGGATCTGCAGTGTATTGGTCCACAACCATGATTAAGTCAGATAGTTGGTCATTGGTCTCGCATCAAGTGTGGACTCACCTCTCTTTTTCCTCTAATACTATATTAGTATCTAGCAAAGTATTTTACCTATCACATTCCTCTAGCTTCATACTTTGGGGGGAATTTTGTTACACCCAAAATCTGTCCCAATGCTTCAATCCCTCAAAATCCCTGGCTAAAACCTCTTTTGGCACCTTATTTTTCACTCCTAGGTGGTCTAACACACTTTGCTACCTAGCACAAGGCATCAGACAAACCCACCACTTGTTGAACACTAGCATAAGGTTCTAGTGGCACCCGTCCCTTGAACACAAGGTGCATCGGTGCTTATCCCTCTCACAAGGAGCATCGACAGTCCCCAAAATTCAAAAATAGAAGATTCGAGAAACTTCCGAGTGAAATATACCGTGGATGATGATCCTAACTATGTGGGAAAGTTGGCACTCAACCTATTAACCCCTATGGATCATTCTCTACCGTCCTCCCAAATTATATAAACCTATTTGGGCTTCCTTTGGCTTATAAAAGCATGCTATGTGGACCACATGATGGGGAGACCAGGAGAGCATCCTTATGTTATTGGATTGAATTATGGAATAGGAGGAAAAGAGAGAGAGTTTTTGTGAGTAAGAGTTTGCATGCATAGTTGTTAGTGTATATGAGCGTGTCAAAGATATTGTAAAGGCAAAGCTATTGACATCAAGGCTTTGTTTGTAGCTTTATTTTCCCATCTTTTAATACAAAATTGTTTCCCTTTCCCATAAATGATTTATGTTCATGTTAATTGTTTATTACTAGTTTCCTTGATCACTAGTATAGACCATTGATTTATTGTGTTGCTATCACGTTTTGTCTTGTTTTCTATGTTCTTTGCAGGAATAGTAGATCGTACAAGGATCGGTGAAACAAGGACAATGTTCCATATCTAAATATATAAGGTAAAGAAAGCTTATCATTCAAGTAGATTAGTCATCTAAGGAGAGGATATACAGCTATGTCTTTTTGTTCTAGACTTGAACCATGCAGGCTAGGGGAATAAATTGTGTCTGCACTGATTGAAATATTCCTGGTAATAGTGTGCATAATTTATTTCATTTGTCTTTATTAAATAAATATGTGCCTAGTCCTAACCACATAAATGATGGGAATTTTCTCTAAGTGGAAGCATAATGAGATATTTAAGTATAATCACCCTGTATCCTCGATAAAAAAAATTCATTGTTGAGGAACAAGGCCATTAGACGGGTAAAGGTCCAATGGACCCATTGTAGTCTTGAAGAAGGTGCTTGAGGATGCAATGCAAGAGGAATACCCACAATTTATTTTGAAGTTTTGACCAAAATTTTGGAAATGTACATAGTGTCGATGATGCATTAAGGACATGTTGGCTGGATTTTCTGACTAGGCCAACTTAAGGAGATTAAGCCCACACAAGTCGCTTAGAGTAGCTCCCGGTGTGTTTGGAATGGAAAAACCTCACAGGTTATGGTCCTGCTACCAACTGAATTTATCCTCTTAAGGAGAACGTAAAAAAAATTCACTAAAAATTTATCCTAAATTAAATTATTGCTTAAAATAAATCCTTGAGTTAGTTTTCTAAGTTTAAGTTATCCTAATGTGCTTTCTTAAGGAAAGTCTCATGTTTTGGGATTTTGTTTTAAATGTTTTGACTAAAAAAAACTATTTTAAATTTTAACAAACCAATATAATTCTATTTAACAGCCATGAAAATAAACTAAGCTAAAATATGAATTAAAATTAACTAGCTACCCTATCTCAGCTGAGATCAAACTTTTATATTACTATATCAACTATCAATTAACAATTATAAATAACAAAGTGAAATAAATCATACAATTCCAGATAAAGAAACTATCAGAACTCTTATCACCAATAACACTCTGTTTAATAAAATTTAAACAACACAGAGAATAAAATAAGAAATTATTTTATTCACTCTGTAGATGTATTTGTCAACAGATAATCAAAATTCAACATTAAAATCTGTATATAAAAGATATAATAACTTATCATTCAAAACAACTAATATAGATGTAATCAAAATAAGCTATGAAAGTATAATACTATTCGATCACAATCATCAACAACATTTGAATAATCATGACATTGACAATATCAATATTGAGTGATAAGAGTAATTGAAACTATGTTGATGCAATGAAAACTAAGTTCAATTGCACACGGATTTAAAGTAAGAAAATTGCTTTAGAA